>PVJD01006034.1:0-46102 GCA_004026545.1 Mormoops blainvillei | reverse complement strand
CACCCATGGGAACTGTCAACAGGCACACCAGTCTGCTACGGAAGCCAGCACTGAATGGAGGTTGGCAGATTTTACAAAGTGAGGTAGATGTACTTTAAATAAGTGTATAAGTAAGCATTATTGTAATCATCTGTTAATGATATCAAGCATGGTAAACACACAGGAAAAAATATTAGCTGAGACGCAGGTATGAGTTTTGACTACATTCCCAGGACTTACAGTGGTAGCCGACGTTGCAAATATAAACAACATTCTTGAACTGTAATCAATTGGACGAGACAGGAGGAGATACAGGACTCTGAAAAATTTGTAATCACATTTAGATTTTAATTTAATGATAGATTAAAATAGACCAAAAAATACAATAAATACAGTCTCCTCATCTATAAAATGGCTAGTGAATCTCTGATAATGTAAATGCTCTCTATTCTCTATGTAAGAACCAGTACAAACCACAGCTGCAAAGTACACTGAATACTATGCATGGCCAATGCTGTTTTTGTCCACGGGACATCATTTCAACCCGCAATCAACCACTGTGGCTGAATAGCTCCCTCCAAAGAGCAAAGATGGAGCGGGTGCACTGGGGGGTGGAGGGTGGGGTTTTCAGTGGGAAAAGGCTGGAAGTTATAAAATCGGCATGAAGGAAATACCACTTTTGGGATTTCCTTTTTGCGATTTTCTCTTTTTCTCTGAATTGTTTCCCTCTAAGACTTCCCATTGGCTGATGCAATTAGACACTCCAGGAGCTACCTCTTGCTTAGCTAAGGTGCCCCTGCCCTTACAAGATTATTCAAGGACAACCCTTACAAGATTATTCAAGGACAAGGTGAAGTCTGGAGGAAAGAAGGTTATGAAGATGGCTGTGGGCCAGCTCTGTCCAAACCAGGAGAAAGCCTTTTCTTGGGTTTGTCTTTCCACACCCTCTCTCAGGTCTCCCGGGCCGAGGATGCAGGGATTCACGAGCGGCCTGCCCCACTTTCGGCCGAGACCAGGGACGGGAGAAGCCGGCATGTGGGTCACCACTCCCTCTCCGGGGCCTGGGCCAAGCATCAGGATGGATTGCCACACCGGTTTTGATTTGGGCCCAGATACAGTCTTCTCACGAGAGCAAGCCACGGCCAATCAGATTTGGCACATGAGATGAAACCAACATGCCTTTCCCGGTCTCAGTCTTAGGCTGGAAGGGAAAAGAAGCCCTGGTGGCCCGTGCGTGAAGCAGCCCAGCTCACCAGGGAGATAACATGGAGGGTCTGGGGCCCAGGTCGCAGCGAAGGAGAGAGTCTCCCTTTGCCCGGGGTGCACTCTCTGCTGACGGTGCTCCCGGGCCCCTCGGCACGAGTAGGGGCTCACTGAGGGTTCGGAAATCCTGGATCTTGGCTGTTTCTTGTTTATTCCGCTGGAGATACTGATCCCCACTCACAGCCATGTATCAATGAACTGATTCTTCTCAGACTCCAATCCAAGTTATATGAAGAAAGTATTTTTAAAACCAACCCCTGACAAATTTATTAGTAAGGTTCCTACTGGGCAGCAGGATATAGATAAATGTAAGTGAAGAAAGAATACCTCCGTAGTGCTTCGTCTTCTTGAAGTTCAAATATTTCCGATGGGGTCTTTGAAAAAGTGAAAAAAAAAAGTAAAAACTCAATAAAGTTTGTTGAACTAAATAAACTTATGAAAATCTATTAGATGAAAAATCCAATATAAAAAATTATGTTTACGTACTGCAAATCACAGTCTAATTCATCACTGTACAAATTTTGCTTAGAAGATGGGTTTACTAACATTCGTTCAGTCAGCAAATACAATATTTACTGAGAATTTACTATGTGTTAGGAGCACATGGGTTGCCTGAGTAAACAAAATAAATATTCCTGTCCTCCTGAAGTTTACATTCATTGGGTAATTTTTAAAAGAAAAGGACCCTATGAATTTTAAGTAAGTCATTCATTAATTCAGTATATATTTATTGGAATTTACAAAGCAATGTTTTAGGTACTGTGTACAAAGTTCCTGGCCCTGAAGAACTTTCAGTTCAGTCAGTGCTCCAAATTTATAAGTTAAAACATTCTGGTTTCTGAGTCAACCACAAATTAAAAATGACCTAGGTGTGCCCCAACGCCTCCGCGTCCACTGAAGCACAGGTCTTGCTCCTGGTAAATACTTTACAAATACTTGTGGAATTGAATGCCAAGTGATATAAAAACTACTAATTAAAAACCTAATGTCATGTCAGTTATACTATTTGCTTACAGATAGATTTTCTTCCAAGGATATCTGCCTAGGTGGACAGAGGAATTACAGAATCTCCCTAACTAAGTTCTGCCTGAAAACTCAGAAGAAACAGTGCAGGAAATTCTGCATTTGGATTGCTAAATCCCTCCGAAAAAATAGATTTAATGCCATTATTTCTAAAAAGCTGACATTATGTACCCCTGACATCATACACTGAAAAGAACATATTATCCATTTAATATTCTGGCCAAGAATACAGAACCCAAATACAATCATCAGAAACGCCAGCAAACCCACAGTGAAACACTGTACAAACCAACTGGCCTGCGCCCTTCAAATCACCAGTGTCTGTCAGAGTTAAAACAGGTTCAAGTAAGAATTCCCAGCAAATGCTAAATCAGGGGCATATATGTGGTGGGGGAGGAGTTTGAAGAGAAATGAAATATATTGTTTCCAAGTATCTCCCCTAATAATTACAAAAGGAAGCACGGTAACTATGGAAGAGAAATGGACAACATTTTTACTAAGTTATCTAAATTAACCTCCCCTGTTAGGGCAAATAGACATCGTATACCTCCAAATGTCATATCCTGAGAAGGGTACAGTATCATGCAGGTAGTATTCTGACCAAAAATGCATAATTTGAATCTAATCATGAGAAAACATACAAATCCATTGATTCCCCTTGTCAGGGCACAGGCCTGGGTTGCGGGCCAGGTCCCCAGTAGGGGGCATGCAAGAGGCAACCGCACATTGCTCTTTCTCCCTCTTTCTCCCTCCTTTCCCCTCTGTCTAAAAATAAAATAAATTAAAATCTTAAAAAAAAAAAGAAAGAAAGAAAAAGAAAACATACAAATCCAAATCGAGAGGTGGCTTACAAAATAACTGGATTGTACTCTTCAACAGTGTCAAGGTCATGAAAGACAAGAAGTGATGAACTGTTCTAAATAGATTAAAAGAGGTTAGTGGTGTGACAAATAAAAGCAGTGCCTAATCCTGAACTTCATCCTGGTTGCAGGGTAAAGTGCTGTGAAGAACGTTATTAGGACGATTGGTTAAACTGTAACATGGACTATAGATTCAAGTCTACATTTGTACTGTATCAACATGTCAATATTAAGTTATCTGATTTTGATAATTATACTCTGGGTAAGAGAAAAGCCTTGTTCTTAGGAAATATACTCTTAAATATTAAGGCGTAAATTAGGAAATATACTCTTAAATATTAAGGCGTAAAGGGGTACGGCATATGCGATTCACTCTCAAATGGCTCGGAAAACTATTACGAATGCACATATATCTCCTAGGGAGAGTAATGAAGCAAATATGGCGAAACGTCAAACCCTGGCGGGGCTGGGTGCAGGGTAGACAGGGATTCTTTTATACTACCACAACTTTCCTGTAAGTTTAAAATTCCTTCAAAGTAAAAAGTAAATCCCATGACTCTGAGTGTAAGAAGAGGCCGTTTCTTTTATATATGTATTTACCTGGAACCACCAATTAAAGGGTAAAATTGTTGAAAAATAGTATTTAAGCAAAAAGAAAACAAACAACTTCATTAAAACTGGTCAGATAATGGAAGGTACCATACTGAACAAAAGCTCCTTCTTTTAAGATTTTGTGCTCCTCATTAGAAGGTTAAGTCAGTGTGAGACAACCAATAGGAGCGATACTCTTGAGAACAAACTTACTTCGCCAGGTTTTGCAGATGGGCACAGCCATTTTTCCAACAACATGTCCCAAACTTTTTCCAAATTAATCTCATTGACTTCGGCTATTTCTTTAGCCGCTGCATGAATATCTAAGACAGGCAAGATAAAGAATTAAAAAAATAAAAATCCACCTTCTCAGTGCAAGATAACTGGAAATCAATGACAGTTCCCTTTGGACAAAAAGGTAAAGAGGGTTTGGCACTCACCAGGATAATCTTTGCCGGAGGGGTTCTGAATTCTTTGACTGATGCTGGGGTGTTCATACAGACTGACGATGAGATGGGCCGGCTTTCCGATGCCTCGCAAGTGCTCGGCTGTGTTCAGCTTGTGGGCTATGAGCACGGCCTCCGTGCCCGATCGCCGGTACTGAATATGAAGCTTCTTCAACAAAGCCTCGGCTTTTTCACGTGCTTCATCCTTAAAAAAATCCCAAGCAGAAAGAAATGTTTGCTTTCAAAGTCTCAAGTCAGGCATAGGATCCATCTTCATCAGTCAGGGGAGGGTCCTGCCGCAGGGACACCATTAAGTATCCTACACAAAGACTTCATTACCTGTCTCCATTTCAGGCACCGGGCCCTTGCATACCCCTGGAAAAGTGTATCACCAGGGCAGGAGGAGAAGGTATGCTCAGTGGGCACACTCTAAATGGAAAAGAAAGGGGAGCCTTCAGTCCTACAGTCAGGACATACCTTAGGTGGGATATTCTGTAGCCATCTCTCGGCTAAATACAGGCAAAATTTCAAACTGGACATCTTGAAGGAGCCTAAAAAGATACAGAGGAGGTTTGGAAGGAAGTTTGAATCTTTTCAAGACAATGTATTTCAGTCAAGTTAGCAAGTTTTTTTTTTAATTATGAAAAAGCATACTCAAAGTAAAGAACAATTTAAACAGGACAGAAAAATAGACTAGAAAGTAAATCCAGAAGCCCCTTCTCCAGGGTCTATCCCTGCCCCCTAGGGTCTTATATTCCTCCAATTTTCCATGTGCGTGCGCGTACACTGTAACCCAAAGGGGAAAAGATCACACGCGTAGTCTTTCACTATTCCCACGTAATACATATCTTGAACATCTTTCCAAATCAACTACACAGAATGCTATTCTCTGAATAGGCTCTATGTTTTTAAACCAGTTCCTGACCCATGAACATTTAAAAAAATAGTTATTTTCAAATTTTGTTACAACAAAAACAATGGTAATGAGTGCCTGTGTTTGTATACCTGTCTGATTATGTGTGACTCTCTAAGGATTCATTATTGGAAGTATGATAGGATATTGGGAATGAAGCATCAATTTATATTCCACTGTCAAGGTGGAGCCTATATCCCCACACCCTGAGCAAGCAGCAAGGAGTCTTGCTTACTTGACTGGGGCTACTTTAACATTCCGCAGTCAAACGAGTGAAGAGAAAAGTCACATACCTTTTTGAACTATCACACTGCTTCTCCTTAATGCGCTATGAGTATATGCTACAAGTACAAAGAGCAACACAGCTGACCAACGTAAGGGCAGTGACAGGAAGACTCATACCTTCTGGAATGTCCTGGGCCAGGCTGATGGCGATAGCTACAGCCCACTCCGGGTTCACGATGGACAACAAGTAGGACTCGATGGTCTGAGTGATCTTGGATACTTCCTTGTTAATCAGCGTTGAGGACTTAGCTCGTGGTAACTTCATTAGCTTTGGCTTCAGTTTTTTTTCAAAGACATGCTTGGCTGTAGACACGTACAGAGTGTCCAAGGAGAACTTCAAAGGAGGAGGGAAAAGTTACGGTTGACTGACGTGCTCACCTTTAGGGGTTCCGTGTGAAAGCAGCACAGAGCCCTCTGCCCAGAGTCTGAACTCATGAAAGGACAGGGGAACATCTCGCAACATTCTCACCTCTTACCTTCATTAATTTAGAAATTAAGAGCAGTGTAGGGAAGGACTCTTCACTGAGTTCCATAGCTGGAAAGGAGACAAGGACAGTATGATTTGCTAAAGAAGAAAAATTTGGCTCTTCAGTAAAATTCATAAGAAATTAAAGAACATACAGAGAATTTTCCAGAAGTTCTGTGCTGTGCCAAAAAATATTAGGTGAAAAGGCAGCCTAGTGTGGGCGGCTGACGGCAAAGGTATTACATGCTCCAACATATACTGATATTCTAGGTCCACTGGAGGAGAAATTCTTTTATATGACTTCAAATGTTGTAGAAGACTCAATGCCTATATTAAAATAAAAAATATTTTCCTTTGAAATTAAATCAATCCTAAGTGTTTTAAAATCATCTAACTCTATACCATCATAGGTTTCCATTTCTAAGACAGTACTGTTTTCCTCAAGATGATAAAAACCTTTTGTAGTTTTACCTTTAATGTTATTCTAAATAAGTGATTTTCAACCAGGGTGCTGTCAGAATTTTTTTTAAAGGTTTTTATTTATTTTTAGAGAGAGGGGGAGGGAGGGAGAAAGACAAGGAGAGAAACACCAGTTGGTTGCCTCTCACTTGCCCCCGGCTGGGGGACTGGCTTGCAACCCAGGCCTGTGCCGTGACCAAGAACTGAACCAGTGGCCTTTCGGTTCATAGGCTGGCGATCGCCCCACTGAGCCCCAACAGCCAGGGCGCCACAAGCACTTTTAAAACATGCAACACCTGACTATTTATTCAGGGCGAGTGGCCTCTTTTCCCTTAAATTGTCAAAATAAAAAAATGACAACAGCCAACATAACAACAGCCGTCCAGTGTGGATGAATCAAAATTACACCTATTTCCACTGTCAGATGGGCAAAAAATGTAATACTTTTTGGTGTACTGGCAGAATTTGAGTAATTAGTTCATGATATGAAAAAGGTTGAAAATTGCTGCTCTAAACCGTAATTTATATGGTCATTAAAGAAATTATACTGGGTAAAACTAATGGAACCCTGTTGTTGGTGGGATGCTTTATAAATAAGAGTTTGGCAATTCCCTATGCTCTCTTCAGACAATTTGAGAGCCAGTTCCAAAATACTTGATTTGATTTGATTTTCATTTTAAATTTCCTTTAATTAAATTTATTGGGTTGACATTGGTTACTAAGATTATATAGGTTTCAAGTACACGTTCCCATGATACATGATCTGTATATTGCACTGTGAGACCACCACCCAAAGTCAAATCATCTGTCACCATATATTGGGACCCCTTTACCCTAGATTTCATTTTAAATACAGAGGCAGTAGATCTACAATTAACTCTCCATGGCCCTTACTTCACTTCAGTTTATATCTTACATTTTTCAGGCTCATATAAATAACAGTTTTCATCAACCCATTTTAATTTTTAAAATCTGATTTAAAAAGAAGATATAAAAGCTACTGTGACCAAAATTCAGAAGAAACTAAGAAGTTACTGAAAGTACTGAAAGAGAATTGAATGAGCTCTGGGCCTGGGCCTACCTACGAACAGCGAATCGAATCTGGTTACTGAATATGTGTGTGTGTGTGTGTGTGTGTGTGTGTGTGTGTGTGTGTGTATTTGACATCTGGGAAATTTCTCCCAGATGTCAAATAATTTTGCCTTACTTTTTCCAAATCAGTCCATTAATGACTTCATACACTGATTTAAATTGCCTCAGTAGAGCAAAAATTGGATTAAGATAAATGATAAAATATGGAGAGCACGAAAAATCTTTTTACATCTGTATCCCTTTTAAAGAAAAGACACTAGAATAGAATGTGGAGTTTAAAGAGAGTTCAAAGAACAGACCAGAAAGACACTGGTAACTAATTTTTTAAAGATCCAAATAAAAACAAAAAAAAAAGTTTAAAATATATTTGTTATACCTGATTTATATTAATGTTGGTTATTTTTTCATCAGCTCTTTCGATAACTTTCAGGACAATTTCAACCATTTCATAGTCATAGGGATTCAACTATATAAAAACAAAAAAACATCAAAACTTGAAAAGATGTTATCGGATGGTAGATGGTTTTATTCAGTTATATTCATCAGTACAGAGATTACAAACATAAAATCTCAGTGTGCTACAAGTTAAACTATTCCTTTAAAAACGAACATTTTCTCATTTCTAAAATTAGTTCTATTAGGATAAACATACATGTTTTAAAATGTCTCAAAATTCATCTTCTTTAAAAAGAGCTGAAAAAGGTAATATTGCTTTACTACAGAAAGATGCTCTTACAGTAGTACTAAACCCTAAAAAGATATATTTAAAATTTCATAATTTTGTAAGATTCTAAAATTAAAATTCTATTTCTGTCATTTATGATGGGAAAATTAGAATAGAAGGAACTGACCTGTTCTTAGAATAACAGAACTAAGAGTGTGGCACTCAAAGCAAATTTCTCAAAGGATTCCATTCCAGTGCTAACCATATACTAAGATGAAGAATTAGCCAGGTGGTATCTATATATTTATACAAAGAAAGGAAGTATTCTCTTTGCTCTCTGTTTCTGCTCACACATCATTAGTTATTTTTCATTTTTTAAATGCCAACCAAAGTCACATGAATAAGAACACTGAACAAAGTGGAAAGACTATCTCTATGGCACTTAGAAATTTTGAGCAAGTTATATATAATTTTTTGGCTGAATTACAGGCAAAATATAAAACTGAAGTATTTCTTGTAGTCTTATAATCTTATTTCCTTTTCCATCTAATTTCTTTCCCTCACCAAACTACCCCTTCACCTAAAAGTTCCAATTCTCAGACCTAACAAAATAACAGAAAAAAGAAAAACAAACAAAATATATATATATCAAACAAGAGGGTAAATATGTATGCATGAAGATATCCATAGTAACAAAATTTACAATTTGAATGTTCATCCATAAAGGCCTGGTAAAATACAGTAGGTTTTATCCATATTGTGAAATAATAAATACATACTTGTCAAAAATGAGATAGATGGATATTTACTGACATGTAAAAACAATATATTAAGTGAAAAAAGAGTAACAGGATAGTATGTTTAGTGTAAGATATTCACCAAAGTATTAACATTTTTATCTATGACAGTGGGGTTAAATATTTTCACTTAAGAAAAAATTTACTGATTGATTTGAGACAGACAGACATCAGTTTTTGCTGTTCCACTTACTGATGCATCCATTGGTTGAGTCTTCTGTGTGCCCTGCCCAGGGATTGAACCTGCAACCTTGGCATACTGGGATGATGCTCTAACCAACCATGCTACCTGGCTAGGGCCTTTACCTTTTGATTTATACCTTTCTCTCTAGTTTGATCTTCTTCAAACAATGTGTGCTATTTTTAAAAATCTAAAAAAGAGGTTATTTCTATTTTTAAAAAAAGAAAAACTGCTGCATTAAGCTGTACTAAAAATACAGAAATCTAAAATTATTCAAAATTAAAAGTTTATTAAAAATGTAGGGGTTTCATTTCCAATTTGTTCTTATATATCAAGTTACATCAGCGTAGGAGGTACGTTTAAAATGGCCCGACAAGACCCCGCCACCCCTGCCAACCTTATGTAGGACGCCACTGAGGCTGATGACCAGCTCCCTGGTGCTCGTCAGCAGAGGCACCATCTCCAGGGCCCTGGCCAGGAGTCGGGCGTGTGGCTGCTCTGCTGCGTCGCCCTGGCTGGTGCTTGTGTTGTGGAGCAGGGTTTCAATGAACAGCTGAAGGGCCGCGTCGCAGTTCAGCTGGAAGGCGCTGAGAGAAGCAGTCAGTCACACCCAACCCCCGAATACCTGCATCTCCACAGGAAGTGTCTCATAGAAGACAGGTCCGTTCTCCCACTGCTGAAATCTAACCCTCCCACTGTTCAGGTTTGCAATCAGATAGTATACCTGTCATCGCAGTTAACTACAGCCTTAAAAAAATCACGTTTTAATTTTGCTCTTTCTGCCACCTTGGAGCCCATGCAGGCCTGCTGGCACCAGGACTCCTGAACGACCCATACGTGTGGAAGGCTGTGGTCCACGGCCATGGCTGCTGGCTGTAAGCAGGGTCTCCAGAACCAGAGGGCACACAGCTCTTCTCAAAACCGAAGGTGTTTATGCCCGAGGTGAAACTGGATTCTATCTCGGCAAGAGGCGTGCTTGCGTGTGCAAAGCAAAGAACAACACAGTGACTCCTGGTGGCAAACTGAACAAAACCAGTCACTGGGGGAAAGGTAACCCAGTGCACATGGCAACAGTGGGTGTTTGGCACCAAATTCCAGAGCAACCTGCCTGCAAAGGCCACTAGACACAGAATCGGTGCAATGTTGGACCCACCAAGGATTTATTAAGTAATATCTAGTCTTCAATTTTTTAATTCACCTATTAAATTTTTAAAAATTCTCCCTAAATCTGACTTTTCACTGAGTTTTCATGTAAGATCACCTTGCCCCTAATTTGATCTGATTTAGAAGTTTAATATTCCCAAACTCCCTAGATCACACGAATCGTCTGAAGCGCCTATAAAGGCTCAGATTCCTGGGCCTCAGCCCAGACCTGCTGGGAGAAGCAGAGGGAGGGGCCCAGGACTCTGTTTTTCGTCACGTGCCCTGGGTGATGCTTAACTAGAGGGAGGTGTGGGAAACACCGAGCAGTGAGTGAAAATGGTGATATCTGAAGAGAATTTAATCTGCTTCTGGATTTATACTCGGTTTTGTGATGAACTAAAGAAAACATCGCAGATCTGTGGACCACATGCAAAAACCATCCTTATTACTGTGTTCTCATGGGAAGAATTTCCAGTTTGTTAGGCTAACAATGAAAATGCCATTAAAGTTTAAAGATGTACCTGCAGTATTCCAGAATGAGGCTTGTGTCCATATCTACATTCTCCACAAGGGCTTTAATGAGGTCTTTCTTGGTGAGAAAATGTTGCCTGAAAGCTGGCTGAAAAGAAATCTAGAAATAAAAAGAGCAAAACAGGAAAGTCCACTATGCTGAATGGTATAAGAATAAGAGTACCATTGTGACATGCTTTTGTGCTATTCTTTTTTACAGAAAAATGTTTTTCTGTACCTCCTCCAACTTTTTTTTTTTTTTTTTAACCATACTACCCAACTTGACCACCAGTCTGAGGTTTCAGGTATATTTGGTGGTGGATCTAAAACCTCTCTTAGTCACACTGACCCTCGGATCTTCTTCAGTTAAGTCTGGTTGTTAAGTGATAAGCAGTCCCATTACTTCACAGGGCGCAGCCTCCTAAGCACATACCATTTCTGTAGCAGCTATGTTCCTGATAGGTCAACTACTTGCAAACTAAAGAAAATGTTTTACATTTTAGTAAAGAAAACGGGGTTTTTGTTTGTTTTTGCAAAGTGAAAAATAAGGGCCACTTACTTTTCACCAGGAGTTCTTAAAGCTTGGTACACCTGTCCATGCCTTTTAATATTATCTTTAACCAAATCACAGCAGCACAAGGGTATGAGGTTAAAGGCTAGGACTGAAATGGTATAAATGATACACTTATACTCCTACAAATGAGAAAGCTAAGCAGATAAAAATGTCAAGCCTCTTTTAATTTCCTTAAAAATATAGAAAAAAGGAAGTGAGGCAAAAGGCCCTCTATTTCTTTGAAAGCCCCAATATGTGTATTTAATATACCTAAAGTTTATGACTCGGTATACATATATACCTCTTCCCAAAAGTGAAGGACGACGAGATCTTTGTTTTAAAATTTCTAACTGGGTAGATACCAAAATGAATGAAGCTTCTTGGCGCTACAAAGAATACTCACACCAAGTTTACCGAGGCGAATACCCCACAGGGCATCAGTGCTAAGTTCACGAAACTTAAGCTCCATTTCTGTTTCCTGATAGAGACTGGCCAGCTGAGAGCCCACCAGAGATATTGCCTAAAAAATGAAAACCGACAATAAAAACCGTAACCTTTCTTTGTGTTAACAATGTTAAACATCATATGTTGCTTTGTGCACAGCCATTACTTATGCAATATTTAGGCCATTCGGTTTTTGGTATGATGCCATAAATTTAGCCTGGCTTTCCTTCAGAAGAAAAGGCCGAATTTTAGTTATCCTGCAAGCAACGCCCACCCCTCGCCCAGGCAAATTTTAAAATACACACATCAAAGAGAGGTTTTGCATCTACTAAATTGGTCCTACAAAAAAAAAACAACAACAAGCTCAACAGGCCTAAGGTTTCAATACATTAGAGTAAAAGCCTAAGAAGTGAGGTTCAATGGCTGCATACAGATTTTAAGAAATAAAACATACAGGGATTCTTTTGGTTGGGCGAGGCGTGGGACCTGCACGCAGTCACCAGAGCGCCACAAGGCAAGCAGAAGCTGGCAGAAACCAAGTGAGTTGGCGTGACTTTCCTTCTGCTAAATCTTCAGATCTGATGGCAAAGCCAACTCTATTTCTTCCCCTAAATATTCAATACTTCAAGCACTGATGTGGGCTTCCAAGTCATACCAAAATTTTGTCGTAATTCTGCCATGCTTTATCTATGAGCTTCCAGAGAGTTTCGAACACTTCTTTTTGGGGTAAGAGGGTGCTGTAGCCCAAGGCCAAGTCCAGATCCACCAGGCGACAATTAAAAACCTATAGGAAGAAGCATCAAGAAAAGCAAATTCTTGACGATCCAAACAGAGTGCCAGGCTCTAGAGGCTCATCACTAAATCTAATTATAGACCCTATGAAAGAACAACTATGTCATAAAATGTTAGCTATGGGGACATACTTACAACCTGTTTGCTTAGTTTTAATATCCCCTACCAATATTATAAATTTACGGAAAGCAGCTATGACCATTTCGTTCTGTATGGCACAAAGCCTTTACCTTCCCTCCTGCACGACTACTGCCATCCCTTTCCTTCAAATCCCCTCCCCCTTCACTCTTACTATCACTGAGACATCAGAAGCAACTAGATGGTGGTGGGGAGGAAGAGCTCACCAAGAGCAAATACTCACTTTGTGCAACAGCGTGGTAGCATTTCCCCTGACAAACGGCACGGCTTTCTCTTTCAGTGCCATAACAACTTGTCTTGATTTAAGTAAAGAGGCCTCTCCAAACAACTTTTAAAAAAGAACAAAAGGCACGTTAGGTCCACTTCTATGCATCATTCTGAAACTTCTGTAAAATATTAAGGAATTTAAAAAATTCATCATTTTATGCAAAAAGAATTGGCATTTACTCTATGACAGGAAGCTGGGGCTGGGGGAGAATTGGCTGGGAACGGGCAAAATACCTTGATTTTTAAATCAGTCTATACCTTTGAGTCTACATCTTGATTATGGTGTTGGTGACAAGGTGAATACATTGGTTGATACACTTCGAACATGTGCATTTTAATTTTGAAAGCTAGACTTCAATAAAGCGAATTTTTAACAATTGTCCTTTAATAAATAGTAACAGACTGGTAGAAATGAACGTGATTCCCTGAGACCAGATTCAAAAGCAAATTATTAACAGGTAGTTTGTCTTCTCGAATCTGACCATGATGTCCTCAGGTAATAATTATAATAATTTGGGCCACAAAACAAACAGCAGACAGAGTTTTGACGTAATGTGACCCCTAGGCTCAGACTAAGAAGACTAATCTAACACCCCAGCTACCTTATTTTATCTCCCTAAATGGGAGCTTCCTCCTTTGGAGAAAACTGGAGAGTCTCAGGGTCATAAAGACTGGGTATGAATCGTGTGCAAGGACCTTGAACACCACCCGAATCTTAGCACATACTCAACACATGTTTCTTAAATCAGACGAATTATCAATGTCCTTGCTGCAGAGCCAAGTGGGAAAATGTAGACTCCAAGGAAAATGTGGATTCCTTGTTTGGCCCTGTTTCTGTGTCTGTATTCACCCAAAATGATGGTATTTGTTCTCGAAACTATACCTTTTCA
This sequence comes from Mormoops blainvillei, assembly GCA_004026545.1. Classification (NCBI taxonomy): domain Eukaryota; kingdom Metazoa; phylum Chordata; class Mammalia; order Chiroptera; family Mormoopidae; genus Mormoops; species Mormoops blainvillei. The sequence continues at coordinate 32,346 of PVJD01006034.1, read as the reverse complement.
CTCAGATTGGCATCCATGAAGTTCGACACAGAGTACTGAAGACACGTGCCACAGGCACGGGCAACAAACCCCAGGGCCAGCTCCCACTGGCTCGACTCCTGGAGGCTCTGAAGCAGGGCAGAGATGGAGTTTACACTGGGTAAAATACGGCTGTCTCCTGTGAAATGATAAAGTAGGTTAACATTTAGATATTTTTAAACAAAGATAGATCATACTCTCGGAAACTGTTTTCAGGGATAGCATACTTCTTCAATGCAGGTAACGGTCTCAAAATTAGTAAATGAGAGTTAACATGACGCTTGATTTAAGCCAGAAAATTTCTAAGTTTGCTAGATAATGAGATATTTTGATTGTAACTTGCCTATTTTTAGATGCTTAAATCATTAGCTGAGGAAATCATTTCTCAACTGAGAAGATCAAAATTTATGAACAGATTTAAGAACGTTAAGAATAGAAAGGCTAATGGCACAGTTTTCTGACCCTTTGGGAGAATAATAATGTAATATTAATAACTAACTACATTGAGAACATTGAGTCAGATTCATATTCAGGATTTCAGGGAATTTCTATATGGTACATTTACAAAATCATAATACAATGGCGCACATCTCTGACGTCAGATACCTTCACTGATGGAGCAGTAGGGTAAGCTTGTAAAGTCCAGGGGAAGTCTCTTGCTTTCTACAAAAAAGAATAAATTAAATACACTGAAAAAAACAACGCTCCTGGAGCATGTATTCACGTCGCTCAGGTCTTCCTGTGCATCTGGCTCCTTTCGCTCAGTGCGGGGCGGGGAGGTCCGGCCGCATGAGCACGCGAAGCTCTAGCTCCGCGCCGCTGCCTTACGCGCGCGTGAATAAAGCAGGAGTGCGCGGAAAATAATGACAAGAGGAGGTTTACCGGCTGGAGGGACCAGGGATGAAATCAGTTCGTAAATGACAGGGAGCACCATCTGCGACTCGAGGACTATCCCGTCTTCACTGAAGAAGTCGCTGTACGACCACTCTTCATAGGGGTCTTTATGAGTTCCGAATGAAGTCTAAAGGCCAAATCACACGGAAAAGGTGCTAATGAGGAGGTTCCGAAATACCCAAAACTATCTTCACCGAGCAGACGCCAGAATCAGGGGTGTTAAGAGTTGAAAGCAGTTTTGATGGTCAAATATAACTACCACATTTTGCTGTGTAAAATGCACACTTTTTTGCCCAAATTTTTGAGGGAAAATAAGGACGTGCATTATACGTGGGTATGTAACCCCGTGTACATTGCGCACAAAACACGGGTGTGAGTTATACACGGTGAAATGTGGTATATAGTCCGTTTCTTCTAGTCGATGGCTTATAAGCCTGCCATTTTAAATTAAATTGTCACTCTAAGATAGGGACAATGCCCAGAGATGCCTTGTTTGAGGCCCAGTGTTTCGTAATACTGTGCAAATTAAAGCCAATAAATATGACTGGAAAAGAGACATGGTCTCATGCCTACTCGTGTAGAATAAGAAAATACAAGAGATACAGTCAGTATTTGTGTAAACTATGCAAGTGATTTAGAAGTGATGCATAATGAGTTAGTAGGGCTTTTGTTTAAGGAAATGAAATTCAAAAGCAACTTACTTTCATTAGAATTCCACCGTCATCCATTTGGCACTGTCTGGAAAGCTCTACGGCCGTTGAAGTATATTTACACAGTTCTAAGGCATCTAGTAAGAGATCTGAAAGAAAATGAAGAAAAGTCATTAAACTAATATTTCATGTGATTAGAATACCGAAAAGGATCTTAGCATAATTAACATTCGAAATTCTAAGGAAGGCCACAAAGTGGAGAGAGGGTTCCACATGACCCTAAACAATGCAGGTCAACTCTTTTCTAAAGCTTGGATGGAAAGTAAGGCCAACTATGGGGGTGAGGAATTTCACACTCCTACAAAAGCAGACATCTTCAATGGTCAGAAACGACATCGTTACTATACGGAAACATTTTCAAACAATAATCCCTACAGAAAATTGATTATAATCATCCCTTTGTAAAAATGGAGGTACGACCTCTTCTCTCATTAACTCCAATGCCCAACTGTAAAAGGAGAGCATTTGGGAGACGAGTAGGACGTGAACCAGAGAACATCAAATCATAGGTATTACAAATCTTGTCACCTGGACTGCAGATGGTGGCAGCTTGGCAAGCGAGGTCGTGTATTTCGGAAGGAAGATTGAGTCCCACAGGTGTTGTCATTGGAACGTCATTAGCCAACATGTGACAAAGCTTCTGACATGCCAGAAACAGTAATTTCCCAGTGTCAGGGTTGCCGTGATACTTAAACAAGTCTCTGGCAGAAAGGAAGCGTTGCAAGTTAGAATATTTGTACTGAGAGCAAATGCATTTGCCTTTCTTATGTAAATACATAACCATCGCCAACTTCTGAAACGACTTCATGGTACACAGTTTGCTCCATTTTTCAACTTATTTGGGATACCATTAACTGGCCAAGTGCAAGTTGACCATCACGCAATGATTAGGTTACCTAACTGTACAATATTAGTCAGCTGTCATCTGTGCTACCACTTTCTGACCCAACAGGCTCTCGGGGCGAGAAACCAAGAGTCGCTTTGGTGAAACTGCAAGAGTCTCTGGCCCTATCCTTACCACCATAGAAGTAAACAAAGTACATGTTCCTTCCAGAGGGGCTGTGGAGGGCCGGGGCGCACCTGCATTTTTTCAGCGCCATCCCCACGTTCCCATCGTTGAGGGCCCTCCAGGTCAGCTCGGCCTCCAGCTCTTGCTCGGACAGCTGGAGGGCCAGCGCCTGTCGGTGCAGCCTGGACTCGGCGCTCAGGTTCTTCTCCTCGGCAGCTGAAGGCCCCGCCCAGCTCCTGGGTTTGCGTTCGGCCTGAGCGGCTTCTTGAGCTTTGATGTACTGTTCTCGGAGCTCTGCTACCAGAGAGTGATTGCTATAATCTCCAAACGAAAGAAAGACCTCGAAGTTCTCCTGCAGCAGAAAAAGCAAGACAAAGCCCCACATCTGTTTAGTTCGTCCATTGTAAAAAACCATCGTGATGTCTCAAACCTCTCTTCCCTCTCCCTCAAAGATGACTCTTACATATTTTAAGGATTTAAGATTTCATATAAATGTCTAAGTGTGATGCTGTACACCTGAAACTAATACAATATTGAATGTCAACTGTAATTAAAAAATTAAAAGAAAAAAGGTTTTATAGTTCAAGTTATGAAAGTAACAATAACACGTTTAGCAAATAGGAAAACGTCACTTTAACCCAGGATATTTCAGCACTCTGGACATTCTGGGCCAGAACTGTGTGGGGACCCTGAAGAGAAGGAGGGAGGGATTAAGCATTAGACTTGGGTGGCTTGACCCTGGTGGCAGTTTTGCTCTTTTCTACCATGACTCCTGGTTGGCTGCTGACTCAAGGACTGAAACAGCCCCACAGGAGCCCAGGAGAGGACGCAGAGGTGGTGCATGTGAGGTGGGCCTTTCGGTCCGCTGCCACACTTCAGGCAGCGTTTCTCAATCTTGCCAGAGAATTCGCCGTTGTGGGGGCTGCCCGATACATGGCAGCATGTGTAGCAGCATCGCTGGCCTCTACGCACTAGATCTGATGCCATAAATACACACTAAACAGCAGCAAGATAAATATACATGACTTTGCCTAGATCAAAACCATTGCTTTACAGTATCTTACATTTAAGAACATGAATGCTGACCACCCACTCCCTGCTCTTCAGGGAGACATCACTGCCTAACACAGCAGGTCTCAAACTTCTGGGTGCAGCACCCCTTGACACTCTGAAAAGTTTGTCAAAACAAATCCATTTGTTTTTGGGATATCTACCAATATTTGCCATATTAGAAACTAAACTGAGAGATTTTTAAAACAAAAGGGGCTATACAAGGGACATTCCATTAACCTTCAGAGCGATGATATTACCACATCATGAAGCCTATGGACAAAAAATCCCAAATGACTTTTTTTTTTAAGATTTTATTTATTTTATTTTTAGACAGAGGGGAAGGGAGGGAGAAAGAGGGGGAGAGAAACATCAATATGTAGTTGCCTCTCATGCACCCCCTACTGGGGGTCTGGCCCACAACCCAGGCACGTGCCCTGACTAGGGAATCGAACCAGCAATCCTTTGGTTCTCAGGTTCACGCTCAATCCACTGAGCTAGCCGGGGACCAAATAATTTCTTATTATTGCTGTCAATATAGTTTTAATGTCATGGAACCCCTGAGAAGGTCTCAGGGACCCTTAGGGTTCCATGGGCTGTACTTTGAGAAATACTAGTTCAATAAACTGCAGTGAATTATTTCTTTACACTTTGAGATAGGACAGTTCAAAGTTAAATCTGCCAGCGTTAATTTTGAGCTTTCACAACCAGACAGATCTTCTAAGCTACCTGATTTTCTATTTGATAAAACTTATCCCTTAATGGTTAAGTCCTTCTATTTACAAAATCTTTTACCTTAGGAAGGCCCTTGAGCCAAATAAAATTACTTTCAAATCTCAAATGTTAGGGCAGTTAATCAATTCAAAGTTAATAGGAATTAATTTTTAAGAAAATCAAACTGGCTAGAAAAATACTTAACACATTTTGAAGAAGTAGGCAGTAATCTTTTGGGCCAGTGTCTAGATGATTCACTGTCTGACAGTATTTCGAGGCACTGTGGGGCCCCAGTTTCCTCATCTGTGAAGGAGAATAACAATACTCCCTGTGGTGAGCTATTGTGACAAGTAGTCCCTGCAACGCCTGGCACACGGTAACACTGAGTAAATGGTACCTTTTGTTGGCTATTATTCAGGGCCCTCTAAGTTAAAAAAATAACCTATAAAGATAACTTTCATCAAAAACTTTTTAAAGCATAAACTAGAATACAAAAAAGAATATAAAGAACATAAAAAAGAGAGCAGTTCCTTAAAAAAACTAATACAGAATTACCATGTGAATGAGCAATTCCTCTGTAGTACTTGTACATCCATGTTCAGTGCAGTATTATTCACAGGAGCCAAAAAGTGGAAATTAGCCAAGTTTTTTCCAAACGCCCATCAACAGATAAACAAAATCTGGTTTATCCATACAGTGGAATATTATTCAACCAGGAAAAGGAAAGGGGTTCTATATATGACACAACATGGATTGAAAGCATCACACTAAGTAAAAACAGCCGGCTACAACAGGACAAATGCTCTATGATTCCACTTCTATGAAATACATAAACTAGTCAAATTCATAGAGACAAAAAGCAGAAAGAGGTTAGCAGGAACAGTGGGAAGAGAGGGAGTGGGGAGCTCCGGCTCAGTGGGCACAGGGCTTCCACTCAAGGCGAAGGAGATAGTGGTGATGCTGATGGTTGGACAACATCATAAATGTAAATAATACGACTGGACTGCTATTGAAAAATGACAAAAACAGCAACTTTTATGTTGTATGTATTTTGTCACAATTAAAAAAAATTAATGATGCAACATACCCCAAAACCATTGAATTAGATACTTTAAATGGATGAAATGTGTGGTATGTGAATTATATCTCAGTAGAGCTGTTTTTAGTGAGAGAGAGAAAAAGAAGGAAAGCCAATACATCTAAAGTCTTTGAAGGCCCAGCGCAGAAAACTTTAAAGAGGGGCTAATCATCTATGTCAAACTCACCAACTAGTCAAATAATTCTGTTCAGTATAGCTTAATATTTTTACCTGTAAGCTGGCAACAGTTTTAAATAGATTCAAGGTTTCTTTGCACTCATCCTTCTTCTGTAGATTGTCTGTAATTAAAAGTTTTAGTTATAGCCAATATCCAAATTCCCACATTATCAGAATCTATAAAAGCTAAACTTTTAATTCGTTTTGGCTTTCTTATCTCAAGTCTTCAGTAGATCTATTGAGATGGTGATAAGGTAATTTAAATACAAAAAGAAATCTAATTTAATTATTCTTTTGGAAGGTACAAAAAGAGAAGTTCGGGGTTCCATGAGAACTGACAATTTTTCTGAAATAAACTGTAGCTCTTTTTTTCTTCCCAAGAGTGTTACTTTGTTATTCATTTTATTTAAGTCCAAGGTTAAACGGGTTTGTTTCCTGACCATAGCCAAACTACAAGGAAAAGTATGAATATACTAAGTGCAAGGCACCAAAGAAATCTGGTCTAGCGGGAACTAGCTTACGGAAGTGGACACGCCAACGGTAAGCTGATTTTAGAGGCATCTATTCTTCTGCTACAAATCAGAAGAATGAAGCAAGGAAGGCTTTTCCTGAAGAAAGATCTGTGGGGCCAACAAAGGCCATCAGAGCCAGAAAGACCACAGGTAAGGGTGAGAGCGGGTGCCGACGCTCCCTTCTGAAAAGGACAAACTTCCAAACAAAACCACAGCGAGGGGACAGAGGTGGACACTACCTTTGTGAAGGCTGCACAGTATTTTAAGAATCTCCACTGATGTCTTCACGACAGACATTCTCCAGGCCTTGTCCTGAAAAGAAATATGAGAAATGAAATCTACCGCCTTATTTGCCACTGGGGTAGTGCACACACACAACAAACGCGTGAAAACTAAGGGATCAGAGAAAAACATAACAACTGCTGAAAAACTGAGAGGTCAGGGTTACTGGGACTTGGGGGACCAGAAAATGGATCAAAATTGAATCATATACAATCTAAACATAAAAATCGTCACCAGTAAGAACCCTTGGATATATGATTTAGAAAAACCACAGAATACACACCTTTCAGCTACAGACGCTTGGGTTTCTGCCTGTCTGTTTTTTAAAAATAGTTTTTGTACATTATTTGCAAAAGCATTGGAAAAAGCTCTCTGGAAAAGTTAAAAAGAACCCAGAGAACTGAAGTCATATCATTATCTTCAGGACTAAAAAATATTTTTAAAAAAGAGAGAAGAAAAACCAAACAGAGAAAAGCTTTAATTAAAGGACATGATGGCTGTAAAGGCCAGGTCCACAAAAAAACATTTTCTACCGGATGCAGCAGAGGCTGGTGGCTGAGAACCCAGACTTCAGTGTCAAAGTTGAGGCTCTGTCACTTTCTAATAACCTTGGGAAAGGCATTTTTTAAAAACCTTATTTTCTTCCCTGGCTGGTGTGGCTCAGTGGATTGAGTGCCGGCCTGCGAACCAAAGAGTCGCTGGTTTGATTCCCAGTCAGGGCACATGCCTGGGTTGTAGGTCAGGTCCCCAGTTGGGGATGTGAGAGAGGTAACCAACCAATTGATATTCCTCTCACAAATCTGTGTTTCTCTCCCTCTGTTTGTCCCTCCCTTCTCCTCTCTCTGAAAATAAATAAATAAAATCTTTTTTTAAAAATTGGATTGATCTACATTTTATTTAGTGGGAATCTTACCTCTTTAGAATTCTCTGGTTCTTCTTGTAATGCCAGTCGCGCCCACGTGGTGACTCTCTCTGCGGTCTTCTTCGCTTCGGCAGGAGGCAGAGACCTCAACAAAAGGATGCAGTCTTCACCCTATGACCAGTGTGGGACGGAAGGAAAACAGCTGGTTCCTTTGTGCAAAGAACAGTTTGGACTTACCTCTCTCTTTTCTATTGAAAGATAAAAAGATATTTTGAAAACTAGATGATGATAAGATAAACATATGAAAATTCTGTTGATGACAGCAAACAAAGAAATTAAATTAAAATACCACTCTTTATACTTTGTAATTCTATAGTTATAGAATTATAGGGGAAAAAAAGACACTTAAGATTACAAAAAAGTCTGTATCCTATTCTGGGATCGAAGGGTACCACAGAAAATGTAAAATGTGAATTTGAGTTTTGTAAAGTACCAAGGGTATGAAAACCCATTAGCTAGTCACAAAATACTTAGAATCTACATGTAGGAAAGACACAGTCAGTCTAACATCCAATGCTTTTATCTTGGTCTAACTTCATCTTGTTCTAATCTATTCGGATAACTTGATTGTTTTACGTTTTTAAGGGTTTCCCTAACAAAGGTAGCATAGGAAAGAAAGGACAATATAAAACTTTCATACCTGATCTCTATCTATCAGGTCAATAACCCTTAGACTATAAATTTCATCATCAGACAACATATATGCTTGGGCCACCTTCAGAGCATCTTCCAAAGAAGATGGGACATCTTGTTTGAGGATGTATCGGACCACCCTCTGAAATAGACAATATATACATTTTTTTGTTATAAAATCTCAAAAAGAACCTGGAAATCATTTGTTCAAAAGCAAAGTATTCATTAAATTAAAATAAATCAGCAAAAAAAACTAGGCTGTATAAAAACATTAAAAAATAATATATATTCTGACTTTTATGATAGTTGTGCCCATCTTCTTTTTCCCTCCAGCTTTACTGGAGTGTAATTGGCATATAAACATTGTATGTATTTAAGAAGCACAATGTAATCATTTGATATGCTCCTTTAGTTTCTTAATTGACCACTTGTCCTCTCCACCCTAGTACACAATTAAGCACCATACTAACATTCTGTTTAACAAAAGGAAAGTAGTGGAGAGCCAAGCTCTATCACCTTCAAGAACATGAAATTCTCATTAAGTTCCCCACGTTGCCTTAGAAACGGAACAAGAGTTAAAAGGCTCTCCCCTGTACTTACCATTATCTCCTTGTTTAAGAGGTTCACCTCCCTTATTCCATAGCCTCGTAAAAGTTTTTTCATCTCCATTAGTTTGTAGCTCTCCTGTAATAACTTGACTCTAAAAGTAAATTTATTGGTATTAACAAGGATTACTTTTTTTATGAAATACAGTTAAGGGACACAGTAAAGGACAGAAAACCAAAAATGCATGTCAACCCAGCACATGAGGTTTGTCCAGCGCCTAGAAAGTTGGCTGGCAGGCTGTAGCCTTACTTGGGGTGGTCCATTTCCAAGTGCTGCTTCACCAGCCGCTCCACGGCTGCACTCCAGGGAACCACGGCAGCGCACATTATCTTCAGCACCGCGTCAAATATGAGCTACAAAGACACACACAGGACCGTGCGTAGCCCTTGGAGCTACACTTCGTGCAAGTTAATGGCACTGCCTAATCTACAGCAAAAGTCCTATATCTACTGTATGGGAGCTTCAGAATATTTGATCTTCTGACTCCAAAAGCATATATTTCTTCCAATTTTCAAACATAAAGGGCAATTTTAGTATTTAGAAAACTTTAGAAAAGTATTTTCTATTAAAAGTTAAGTCATATAACCCTATTTCTTTCTACAGTCTATATTTAAAAATATTTTCTATGATTTTTAATTCATATTTTATAATGGTACCTAATAAAAGTGAAAGTCAAAATAAAGGCATATTGTAATGTATTTTTCAAATGTTTTTATGTTTGTAAAACCATAGAAAGGCCTAGAAATATATGCATCTAGTTGCCTATGGTGGGTTTTCTGGTGGTGAGAATAAGAAAACTTTCACTTTTAATTTTAATAATTAAAGAAAATAGAATTATGGGTGGTTTTAAATTGTTTTTAATTCCTTTTCACACTATGTAAATTCCCCTTAACAAATGTATGTTGCTTTTGTGACCGGAAAAAGTTTTAAGAAAAGAGGCAATGCTGAACAGGAAAAACTACATGGTCACTATGCACTCACATCTGCGCCCGGTGCGCGGTCACTCGGTACTCACGTCAGTGTCCGAGAGGCAGCCTGTGACTGCCATGGCCTTTGCTTCCCATGCTGTTTCAAAGAGTGATGTGGACTTGGAGCTGCACCTCCTCAATAAATCCTATGAGGGGTAAGCACAGATATGCTTTAAATGTAAAACTCTCATTAGCACAAAAGAAAGTAAAACACACATACAGATATCAATAGCCTTTACGGATGTGTGAAAAACCAACAACTTCTGCTCAGCCATGAATGCTGAAGAACAGTCAAAAAATGCAAAACGGCCCAAACTTTGGCCTTCAGTCTTCCTCGGTACAAAAAACTTATGATGGAAACATTCCTGAACGCTCTATAAACAAGATCATTGCACCTTATAAACGTCTACAAAAAATGGCCGCTGATATTTACTGGGCTCATAGTTCCTATTAGCTCACAAAAGCCACTTGTAAAAAACCGTACTATTATGCTGTTCGGCTCAAGGTTACCAGTCAGCCAACAGCAGATCTAACCAACATCCTTAACCAAGTCGGTAAGATGCACAAATTTTAACAGTAAAGCATCACGCGTTTAACTCTAGGGAGTTCCCGTTATTTCGCAGTGTATAATGCGCGCCCCCGGTTTTAGCCCAAACTTTCAGGAAAAAGAAGCTTTTGTTTTAAATCCAATTATTTATTTATTTATATTTAGATACTTGTTTTTTTGTATTATAAAGGGTATTATTTTGCATACAGATACCACTATTGCTTTCTAGAGTTACACTTTTAACGCACAAGCATAAATGAAAGAATTAAAAACATCTATATAGACACAGAATTAGTACTACCCATATATAATGCGCATCCTTATTTTTCCCACAAAAACTTAGGCAAAAAATGCGCATTACACATGGCGAAATACAGTAACACAGCATATTAAACATCTCATGCGGTCACGCACTGCGGAGGCCCCAGAAGACGACGAGGTGGAAAGAAGCTGTTACCTCTATGTACAGGAGAAGCAGCTCCTCCTCCTGCAAGTCATGCTCCCTCATGTAAACGCGCACAGACTTCTCTAAGACGGGAGGAATCAGCTCTGGGGCCAGCACTTTATCAAACATCCGGAACACAATGGTGGTTGTATTCTCCTGAGTGCCACGCACACACACACAAAAAAGGGGTAAACGCAAACTCTACTCATCCTGGCTAGGATAAAAAATAATGCTGATAAATCTAGACTTTTACCTTCTCAAAATCAGAGAGGGCCAACTTGCAGTTGTATTTCCTGTGCAGTATGATCAGCTCTCGCAAGTTATTGACCAAGGTCCGTAGCTGACAGACCTCCTCGGTGTTTTCATAATCCTTCTGAGGGACAGTGTGAAAGTTGTTAAGGGTAGGAAATAAAAGTGAGGAGGAAATATGCAAAAAAGTCAGAATTATTTCACATGGTCGTGATTACATACATAAGGGGAAACCAGCAACTTAAGCTTCTAAATATTGTAGAATTTTAACTAAAATTAACTAGTATGAACTAACAGATCAGAATCTGATAAATCTAAAGGAAATTTTCTTTCTTAAAAAAACATTAAAAAACTATTCTTATTCATGTAATCTGTTTTTGGAATCCCAACATACTCAGGGGCACAGATGTCATTTAGATGGCCCTCATTGTGCACCTGTATTGATTGTGACCAGATATAAAGCTATAATATTTTCTAAAGTTATATATAAGGATCAGAATTCTCAATATTGATAAAAGGCAATTAGCAGGGAAAAGACAAAGTAGTGTTTTATATAGCAAAAGGAAAATGCTCTTCTGCAGAAAAAAAATTATAGTGATCAATATACAGTGTAATACATATTGATTTTATATGTCAATGTGCTGCTTGAAAATTATATAAAAATCCCCATTTCATTTTTTAACAGTATATTATCTATAATCAATAAGTATAATTAATAAGAATCTGCTATATCAGAAAGTAGGAGGAAATTTATTATTTTGGGGCTCCAGAAATTTAAGCAATAAATGCAATTTCATAATGTACATTTTAACCATAAGTAAGGTCATAGCCTCTGCTACATAAGTACTTAATACTTCAGAGTTGGGCTATACTGAGCTGTCTCATGTGTATACGCTAAATTGCTAAATTATGGCATACCAACAGATTTTTAAAATACAAGAATATACTTAAAAAAATATATATATATATAAAATGAATGCTTGCTAGTTTTTAGAAACCTAAAAGGAATGAGAAATGAACTTAAGAAATTGAGAAGCCAAACAATGAATTCAGTTCCTTAAACTTCAAAGTAATATCAATTATAACATCAAAATTCCCGATTTCAGTTTCCTTTCTAATACTGCTATTTTTTTCAGACAGTCAGAAAGTCTCAGGTTTTCTTCAATTTGATCTTTTCAAATATTCACTGGTACTTAAGCCATAATGGTTGTTGAGATGTTTCAGGTGTGCATTCAGAACCAGGAGCAGTTTACTAGCTTAAGTAAAGAAATAACCCTGCCTGATAGAGTCTTTGAGAATTAATCCTAGCGCACTCCTGAATTTTGTTTTTAAAGCAATGTGAAATGCTAATGCAGAGAACCTCAAGCACACTGCTTTGGGGCCTGCTTATATGCCGCCGCCCTTTTGGCTGGCTCAGTAGAGAAAGAGTGCATTAAGACAGGGTGAAGTTGTAACAGAAGTATCAGGAAGAAAAAAAGCAAATTTTTGTCTTTGTGGATTTTAAAAGTAGCTATCTGAAGAAAAGAACAAAAAGAATAAAAACAGATAATGTCAGAAGTGGATATATTTCGAGTATATGTAGACAAACCTTAACATGAATTGAATGTTTTATTACTAAAAATTTGTTTTCCTTATCATACCAAGGAAATCCAATGCCAGGAGGACACCAATCCCAGCTCGTGTGGTTTTTCTGCTGTAAAAAACACCTCTGCCAGTTGAAGTCCATTTTCTGGCCAGTTTGCCTTTAGAAAAATTTTACAAATTGTTAAAAGTAATTATTTATGCCACTGGGAGAGTCTTAAATATCTTTTCAGTGCTAATTATACATATTACCTTATCAGTTAATTCAAGGTTCCTGGCTGCTTGCTCCAACCATTTTGCAAGAATTTTCTGAAACAGATATATTGTTTAAAAACAAAATAATCGATCAGTTAATCACTGAAATAATTCAAAACATCCATGATAACCTTGCAAAGGAGACACTAAAATGAACCAACCAGTATTTGTGTGACTTGATGTTCAATGATATGACGTAAAAAAATAAAACTGAATTACCAAGAGTGGAAACACTAAGACGACTGACCTGTCCGTCCGGCACCATCCTTCTCACGAACGGGATCACATCATTTTTAAGCCACGGACAGAGCTTTTGCAAAGAGACTGGTGTAGGAATTGAGTTGAGCAAGTTCTCAAGCATTTTCACATCAAATCTGCTCTCAAAGTTTGCCTAAATCATTAAGTGAGAAATTAAGGCTTATCAGACAAATTTAAACCAACAGCCTCCCCCCCAAAAAAAACCTCTTAGGAAGTCATTCCAAGAATTGGTTTACACTTTAATAACCATTAAAGGTGATTTATTCTACACAAATGATTTGAGCTGGAAGCCAGATTCCACAAATGTCATGACAGAAAATTCCAAATAACAAATTGGGCAGCAGAGGAACTGGCAGAGATGGTCTTCCAAAAAAGGCTTAACTGGAGGTGATAACACAGATCCTAGCCACGTGCCCACTAATGACATCACACTCAGATAACTACTTTTTGGACCTAACTTTATATGCCAACATTAACGGGGTTCAAGATAGCAGTTTTTCCTTTACTACAATCTGAACTACAACAGGAATAGCTTCTCCACCAATACTACATAAGAAAGCCCATCACCCTGGCTAGGTAGCTCAGTTGGTTACAGCACTGTCCTAAAATGCCAAGGTTGCAAGTTTGATCCCCGGTCAGGGTTCATATAAGCAACCCATGAATACATAAATAAGTGGAACAACAAATTGATGTTTCTCTCCCCCCTCTCCCTCTAAAATAAATAAGATTTTTTTTAAAAAGCCCATCAATAAATCACTTAATAAAATGGTGCTTTTGAGCTAAGTTTAGGAGCTAAGTTTAGACTCTGAATGATGAAATAAAGTAAGTTCCTATTGTATCTTTATAATATTTCCTCTGAGTTAACAATCATCACAGGATAGTTTACTCTGGGATAGGTCATATTTTATCATCCTGAAAACATCCCATTACCCAGTCATACTTGCCACCCTGTTAGTTCCCAGCACTGATTCAATCACCTATCTTAGGGGTTTGAAGCCACTAAGAAAAAAATGCAAAATGTATTACCCGGTGTCTAAGCCAAAGGTACTGTGCACAAACAAGGTTTCCTTCTCTGAGCTGCAAAAAAATATCCTTCAGTTCATCCTCATTATTCAGAAATTCAATCCAAGAACTGCCACTGCAAAGTCGGAGGGGGAAAAAGTTAGTTTAAAAAAGATATTAAGGTTATTCATTACGAGTGAATATCATTATGCATTTTAACTAGTATTTTTCTCAAAAAGTTCGAAAGAACTTTCAAACACTGAAAAGTAAATTTCCTTCTTATCTGACCTATAAACTTTCTGAATCTTGCCTGGAAGCCATGTCTCTTCTTGTTGGTTCTTCCTGAGATAATCACTCACTACACACACAAACAACCGTTTTTAATTTTTAAATGAATGAGAGTTTTATATATATATATATATACACACACACACACTATCTATTCTTTTAAAAAATTCATTTTGGCCCTTGGCTGATGTGGCTCAGTGGATTGAGTACTGGTAAGCCAAAAGGTCACTGGTTTGATTCCCAGTCAGGGCACAGGCCTGGGTTGCAGGCCAGGTCCCCAGCTGGGGGTATGTGAGAGGTAACCGGTGATGTATCTCTTTCACACTGATGTTTCTCTGCTTCTCTTTCTCCTTCCCTTCCCCTCTCTCTAAAAATAAATAAATAAAATCTTTTAAATTCACTTGATATTATCTTGATGCTATATCAAATCAGCACATACTAATGTTATATATTAAAAGTAATATACATTTTTAAGGACTACACTATTCCATGGCATGGTTCACTATAGTTTATTTGACTAGTCCCCTGTAGTTGAACATTTGAGGTTATTTTGAATTTTTTGCTATAACCTGCAATGCTACAATGACCACTTGGTCCTGACTAAAGATCATAAATAGCTGATGAATACTTCCTTAAAATGATAAAATGACAAAAACCCTAAAAGCCTATATCATGCTTAAATGATAAAGCAAAATTAGCATTTCCATTGGCGTCAGGAACAAGAGAAGGATGTCTACTGCCACTATTATTTATTGTTCTAAAGTGCCAGTCCATAAAAATAGGCAAGGAAAAAAAAATGAGGCAAAATTATGATTATTCAAATATATAAGTATATACTTGGGAAAAAAATAAGATCAGTTGAAATATTACTATGACTAATAAATTCAGTAAGGTAGATGATAAAAAAGTAACTTTAAAATAATTAACACTTCTTTATGTCCTTTTTAAAATATGGAGAAGTCCCATTTATAACAATAAAGAAAAAAAGTAAAGTAAAAATTGAAAAAAATATGTACAATATCAAGAGTGACAACTGAATGGATACCACTCAGGAACATAAAAAAGATAGGAAAGAATGAGGAGAAAGATACATACTGTCCCTAAATATAAAGAGTCGATATTGTAAAGATGCCTGTTCTCCCCAAACTGATCTTAAGTTCATCACATTCCCAATTAAAAAAACAATCCCAATAAAAATATGATTTCTTTAAACTAAGTAAGCTCATTCTGATTCCAAATGTCATGCAAAAAAAAAAAAAAAATCTATGAGAGAATAGCTACCCAAATTCTAAAAGATAAGAAAAGAATAGTAGGGCTAGTCTACCAGATAACATTCCTTTTAAACCTACGCAAGTTAAAGCTATTTGATATTGGTGAATGGATAGGAAGATGAGATCAAAGGAATACAATTAAATTCCAAAGATAGACTTACATACATGTGAGATTTTTAGCACATGATTAAAAAACCATTTCAATTGGCAGTGAAAATGTGGATCATTTAATGATAGTATTGGAATAACTGACTAGCCATAGGAAAAAATAAAGCTTCCTTTCAGTGTTCATTTACCCTGATAAACACACTGGTCTGGTGTGTATCAGTGTCTATGATAAAATCGGGTTCCAGAAGTAGAATTGCTGAGGCAAAATGTGCAGGAATTTAAATTTGCATTTCCAATGTATCAGTTCCCATGCATGGTGTAGGAAGTGCCTAAAGCTTAGCGGGAAAGATATTTTCCATGCCCAGAAACATAAATTCATTCAAAGAGATACTATATCGTTTATGATATTCTAAATTTAAATCTAATTTACAATCTAAAAATTAAAAATGAGGAAGGTACACACCTGAATTTTTCTGGTCCAAATGCTCCATAAAAGGTAGTCAACTTTGCATGAGCCCTTAGTACCTAAAAAAAAAATAAATTGGTAATCTGTATGTTGTATGCAATATTAAAATCAGGCATTCTGTTTGAGAAGTCTTGCACATATTCTCATTTTTGTCAATTTCCACAAATATAACTGCCTTTATGTAACACAAAACAAAAAAAGGTTAGAATAATGGAAACATTTCTAATCATATTCAATGCAATAAAATTTCAAGGGAAGAAGCCATTTGCACATTAACTGTGGGGACCTTCAAAATCAATCAGTTTTCCCACTAATTTATAAATGCCCTTACGGTAAAACCTACCTAGATCATACCAAAACTTTACTTTGAGTTAAAAAGTATGTATATGTATGGACACACACATGTATTTTTGGTACAATCATAATCACCACTGCGGTTTACGTTTATTTGCATGTTTAACAGCTGTCAGGCACTATGCAAAATGGTTTATCTAAATTATTGCATTTGACCTCAAATTAACCCTATAAGTACTATTATTATTCCCATTTTGCATACTAGGAAAGTAGTACTAAAATACCTTGCTCTTGAAAAAAACTATAGGCTCATCTTTAACTGAAAAGCATATAGTCGTGTGCCACATAATGTTTCAGTCAATGACCGGACTATGGTGGTCCCATAAGATTATAACGGAGCTGAAACATTCCTATAGCCTAGTGACGTCATAGCACACAACACATTATCAATATGTTCCAGGGGATGCTGGAGGAGAGAAATATACCGCCAGTTGCAGAGAAACATAGCACCTACCTTATGTACAGTACATAATACCTGATAATGATAATAAACCGCTATGCTCCTGGTTTATGTATTTACCACACTTACTTTTCATTGTTCTTCGAGTGTACTTTTTCTACTTAAAACAAGTTGGCTATAAAACAGGACATCACGTTATGCCAGCAGCAGCCTCATCAACGTTGTGATTACAGCATGTTCTGATGGCATCATTTTCTCTTGTGCCTGATTTAATCTCGTGTTGTTTTATAAATTTAGTGTGGCCTAAGTGTACAGTGTTTATAAAGTCAACAGTCATGTGCAGCAATGTCCTAGGCCTTCACGTTCACTCACCACTCACCCACTGACTCACTCCAAGAAGCTTCCAGCCCTGCAAGCTCCATTCACGGTAACTGCCCTTACACAGCTGCACCATTTTTTTCTTTTATACATTATTAAAAAAAAAAATTTTATTTATTTATTTTTAGAGAGAGGAAGGGAAGGAGAAAGAAAGGGAGAGAAACATCAATGTGTGGCTGCCTCTCGTGGGCCCCCTACCGGGGAACTGGCCTGCAACAGAGGCATGTGTTGTAGACTGGGAATCAAACTGGCAATTCTTTGGTTCGCAGGCCAGCTCTCTATCCACTGAGCCACACCAGCTATGGCTCTTTAATACAGTATTTTTACTACACATTTTCTAGTTTAGATATCCAGATACTGTCATTCTGTTAAAACTGTCTCAGCCAAGTAATAAGCTGCATAGTTTTGTATGGAGGAGCAACAGGTTATATTATGCAGCCTAGGTGTGAAGTAGGCTGTATCATCTAAGGTTTTTTAAAATAAATTTTTATAAGAGTTTATTTGAGCCAAACTGACAACATATGCTGGGGAGCATGATCTCAAGTGTTCCTGTGCCCTCTAGGTGTGTGTCAGTGCACTCCGTGATGTTCGCACAACCACCACATCACCTGATGACACGTCTCAGCACGGATCCCTGTTAAGTGGTGCGTGACTGTGCTGTAAAGTAAAGGTACATCCGCCCCTAGATTAGCCTATGAACATAATGTAGTTACCTCCTTTAAGCCATAAGAATAGACAGGAACAGTCCTATCTTCTTTCTTCAAAAGCTAAGATGAACAACAAGAAACATGGTTAGAATATCTGCTATGTTGGGTTTTTCACGAAAGAAGATGAATATTTTTGTGAATTAAAGGAAAAATTATCTCTACAAATAAAATTGCACTGAACTCTGAGGTAAACAGTGAACAATAAAGAAATAATATATCTTTAAAAATGCATTTTATAAAAAAAAGCTTACAATACTTTTCTACCTGTTACACCTTGATTTTAAGGACTATAACCAGCAATGGTAATCAAAGGTCAGCGAGGGGAACAAACTACAGTAAAAATGTACCTTTAAAAGGCCTATGATGGAAAAAGGATTCATTTTTTTTTTTTAATGATTTGTTTTGCATCAGATAAACTAACATCCGAATGTTATAAAAACTCACCCGGGTTTTGGCATAATTCAGCATTTCCTGGGTGGTTTCATAGGTTATCCACTGAGCCTCCAAGCAGTAATTCACCACAAATTCATCATCCTGTTTCATAAAGGCCAGACATAGTAAGGTGACCTACTGTTGATCAATCTGTCAACCAGAATACTCTAGCATGTGACAGGGAAAACACACCTGGATTTTATGTAGATTTTCCTTGGCTTCATCTACAAGTTTTTGCCATTCGGTCTCCTCACTGGTGTCCATAGAACTCAAAGCCAGTTTCTCCAATATATCGTTTGCTTTTACTTTGTAGACAAGCTGTAATATAAATATGCTACATCAAGTAGCTTAAAGCAAAAAATGCTGTCTCCCACACTGGCTGATGTGGCTCAGTGGGTTGAGCATTGTCCCGTAAACTGAAAGGTCACCGGTCTGATTCCTGGTCAGGACATGCACCTGGGTTGCAGGCCAGGTCCCTGGTTGGGGACGTGCCAGGGGCAAGTGATAGATGTTTCTCTCCCTCTTTCTCCCTTCCTTCCCCCCTCTCTAAAAAGTAAATAAAGTCCTTTTTTTAAAAAAAAATGCTGTCTCCCTAGCATCTAGTACACAAACAAAATGCTCGTTTAATGAACAAATAAATTCATGAGTGATTACCTCAACATCTAGTCCAAACTGAATGGCAAAGCTCTCAGCTTCAGCAAATCTGTGTTTGTGAAGTAACCGACTCAATCTGTTATGTGGGAAAGAAATTTTGGTAAAATTTGTATTAATCAAGGAACTTAAGTTTTAAATTAAGGGATGAGGCTGAAAATAAGAAGTTACCTGTTTTCTGGTAAAGCTTCTGTAAGACATCTGAGCACTAAAACAGAGACTGAGTCTTCGGATAATCTGAAAAATAAGTTGCCACTCTAAGTACATTTGCCATTTAACAGTAACGAGTAAATTTTAACTTAGCTGTTATTTAACAACTTATAAAACAAAACATGACCTACTTTGGATCATTTTTGCAAACTCCCTCCAGAAAGTATATGGTATCCTACAACAATAAGAAAAACATGTTTAAGGCAATTGAAATAGAGAGTTAATTCATTTTATAGTTACTAGAGTAACAGTTGGCTTAGGAAGAAATGACCTAACAACGGAAGTCCGAAATCACCAGAAAATGTACCTTCACAATGCGAAGTCTGGTATAGCTGTGTTAACCATGTCATTAAATGTAACATCATCAAAGCAGGACAAACGACATGAGCCCCTTAATGTGAAGTAGTAAGGACGCGATGTTACCTATGCAGTATTCTTGCCAAAAAAGATTAGCATGAACCTAATCATGATGGAACAAATCCATAAAGGAGATTCTATAACACAACAGCCAAGGGCTCAAAAAATGTTAGTGTCTTAGAAGACAAAAAAGATTAGGGAACTGTTCTAGATTTAAGTAGACTGCCATGTGACCATGACATCGAAATTTGATGTGTGATGCTCGGTTGGATCTTGGATCTGAAAAACTACATAGTTTTAAAAAATAGCTTTGGGACAATTGGTAATTTTGAATTTGGATGGTATATTTTATAATAGTTAAATTTTGTAAGGGTGATAACTGTGTTGGATGCTCTTGTTCTTAGGAGATACCAGTTAAAGTGTTTAGGGGTGACAGGTCACAATGTCAGCAATTAATTTCTAACTGGTTTGGAAAAATATAGCATGTGTGTGAAAAGAGATGAAACAAATGTAGTTAGAAAAATTTTTTAAATCACAGTTAAAAAAATAAATAAATAAAAGCAATACCCCCTTCCCCCGATTATCATCTAAATTTCCTGGGGAGGCACAAGAAAATTAAATGTGCAGTTGATTAATATTTTATTTAATTTTATATTCTTTCTTTAAAATAAAGACTGACTTTGGGTAAGTGTATTTGAGGACATCTGACAACAATAAATATAGTTATAAACCTGAGATCTATCCAGATATTGCAGTAAATTCCACTGGTGCTTAGCTTATCCTTATTTATTTATTTATTTATTTATTTGTTTTATTTTTAGACAGAGGGGAAGGGAGGGAGAAAGAGAGGCAGAGAAACATCAGTGTGTGGTGGTCTCTTGCATTCCCCTTACTGGGGATCTGGCCCGCAACCCAGGCGTGTGCCCTGACCGGGGGAATCGAACCGTGACCCTTTGGTTTGCAGGCCGGCACTCAATCCACTGAGCTACACCAACCAGGGTTTATTCTTAAGTTTTTAAAGTAGTTCAAAATATACATCAACTTACTGTGCTAATTCCTGTCTGGACCAGAGAAGAAACACTAGATACTTCCAAAGAGTACAGTATTTCCATCATAGGTAATGAATAGACCACGAGGTTTTTCATCTAAAAAAAAATAGTACAGCAATTTATTTAGTAGGTCAGTATTAACCTCCAAGCGATCTGTGCTTCACAATCAAGGGCACAGATTAAAACAACTGGTACAAAGCTACATGCAGAAATAATTTTATAGGTAAAGTCTGCTACTGTATTACTTATATGTTACATATAAAATTATGTTCTATCCCACTTTCCAAATCTGTTGAATCAAAATCCACATACCTCCAGTCCATTCTACAACTTGTATTTAAGGTAAATGTAATTCCTCAGTGTCAGAACTATGTAAGAGTCACTTCAATAAACATTCTTTTGTGGACATTTTCATTCCACAATGCTCTCATTATGCTGATTAAAATGTGGAGCCGAGATTTATATCCACATTTTTAAAATGGGGGGAGAATAAGAGCTCTTGCAGGGTTATTTCTGATTTGTCAGGTGTCTCAGAGCTAAAATGCTGTACTACCTAACAACTACTTTTGTATTAATGCTACTTCTTCTAACACATAATATGGGTAAATGTGAAACAAATTTTCCAGTACCTTATTAGTAGTCGTTGTCAGAGCTACTAATTTGAGATTTGTAATCCCTTGCCTAAAAGAGAAAAGAAGTTTAAGTGAATCAAATAAGATTTGCCAATTGCTAGGTAGAAGCTAAGTCAAAGTGATTCTCGTGTCAAAGTTAAAATTGATATACATAGATGACATGGAACTTGATTTCTGCACAATTACGGTCCAGATTGACACTCTTTTTTTTAGTGATTTTTTTTAACCTGGATGTATAAATCAAGCAAGATGTGAACTTTATGTGGTTGCTTGTTTCTTTATTTATTTTGGACTGAGCCTCTTTCTAACACAATCACTTGAAGGTTCATATTGCCTTTTCTCAATAAATTTGGCCAACAACGAAATGGTCTTTACCGTCAATCTGTTCACAGCGCTAATTTAGAATACGATACATAGTGATCAGATCAGAACCAGGTAAGAAGCCTGGTCTTAACAGAAGGGCAATCACTACGAGCCCCATAACGTACTGCGTGACTGAAGAAGGCGATTCTGCTTCTGTGGTGAGAAGGAACTCTTCCACGTGCAGGGAGGGCCAGTTCCATATGGGGGTCAGAGTGTAAATGTCCCACAAGCTCAGCACATTCTGCAAAAGAGACAGTTCACTGACATCTCTTCTTAATGACTATAAATTTCCAGTTTAGTTTATATCTTTTTACACACACACACACACACACACACACACACACACACACACTGAAATCAAACACAGTACACAAGACAATAATTCATCCACCCTGGCTAAAGTCCGTATCTTTGAAAGTTTGACATTTTTGGTGTTAAGTATAATACCAAAAAAAAACCTCAAAGGAGAAATTTCAAAAACATACGTCAGTATCAAGAACAAAAAGTAGATTGTCTATCAGCTGGAACTTCTTTGCACCTACAAAAGAGGAAGCAAGGTGTGGAAGGATTACATTTCTGTGTTACATATAGCCTAATTTAGAGAGTACACTGACATTTATGAACAAAATTTCCCATTCTGATTTATTGCTGTTTCTATATTTTTAGATGACCACTAAAATAAAAAACTCCCAAAGTAAAGAATAGCAGAGGCAACATATTAAGAACAGTCATGTATGTGAAAAACTGATTTCCGTTTAACATGGCTTGTTTCAAAGAGCGGTCCGGTAAGATGGCCTATGTGCCAGACTTAGTGCGCTGACAGGAAAATTAGAACTCGCTGATGATTACCAAAAGTAGTTTCATAAGTTTAGTTCACCTTTAATCGTCTCTGCATCAATAACATTCTTAACTGTCATTTCTTTGAGAGGATCTGGTTCCCATTTTGAGAATGCGCAGTTACCAGTTCCCTGCAGAAGGGACAACAGTACATCAGCTGCAAATCTGAGTCTTAGATCTGAATTCTCCTCAAAGTAGAAACATCTAAGTTATACACATTACTAATTTCAAAATACAAATTTATATATTCAAGCCCAACTCACTTTCGTCTTTCAGTCCCTCTCTTCGACTGTTTTCCACAGGACAGAACAGAAAGACAATGAACTGTTGCTATTCTAGATCACACGAATATTTAACAAGGAGTAGGCCTATGTAGGCAACGCACTCTACAGACACTGCGTAAACTTTAACTTCACTTACAAGGCAGGGCAAATGTAGCTTTACAGTTGTTGGTGTGGAAAATAATATAATAATAAATAATAATACAAGAATAAATTGTGTTTTGTGCACTCACAACTGTAAAGCTACTTTTGCCCCATCCGGTATAAATTTGGCAAGGAAAGAGGTTGTAAATGCTGTAATTATATCGAATCTTTTCCTACTCCTTAATTAGATGTTTTACTTGTTATCTTTTTGTCTATACTCATAACTGAAAGAAATGATAAATTTCAGGTAGAGATTAGTGAAAATAAAGATGTAATATTTTTTCCAATATGGAAACTTAGATTTACTTATTAATTTGTGAATTTAATTTTATAATTCCCATTTCTGTTACACATTACAAATTAATTGGTAATGTAACTAAAACTATGTTTTAATGAAGAAATATTTTAGAAATAAAAACTAAAATTTTATAAAAAGATTTATTACCCCGATGATCATAGGGGTTTTGCTGGCAGTATCTCCAGGCACCAGGCTGAGACAGCCAAGAGCATGACAGCTTTCAGTAGGAATAAAACTGGACTTGATCTGTCCTTGTAACTGCAAAATTATAAAAATAAGTATGTTATACATACATGCCACAGTCCAAATTCCTTAGATTGATTAAAAATAAGTTTAAACCAATCAAGTATACCTGTATTTTTAAATGGAAATGGTATTAAAATACAATATCATGTTAATTCCCAAAAGGTTAACCAGTAGACAATTATATCTAGAAACACTCTCCTAAATTTTCATTAAATCTGAGTTTTAAGGAGACAATGTAATTTTTGTTTTCTTACCTTTTTTGCTTTATTCAAGTCTACATTTTCAATTGCTGTATGAAAAAGAGAAAGCAAGCTAAATATATAGTATTATCTATAAAGCCCATACAAGTCGCCCCTTTTGTGTCCAGTGAAATGATACACAATCTGGTGAGAACACAGGTCAGAAATCTGTAAGACAGTGGTGACTTTTCCATTTGTCCCTTGACCAATGGTATAAACTTTGAAGTGCTGTTCTTAGAGCATGGGCCAGGTTGCCCTCCAGTCCCTGCAGAGTCTCTCCAGATCCCTGCTTCCTACTGGGAGGGTCCTCTTTCCTATTCAAAATAGGCTCCAACTTTCCTAGTCAAGTTCCAAAGTCCTACCCGCAAAGTCATCACTTCGCGCTCAGTTGTAGAAGAGCTACTTTACTTGTCTGCTTTTTCATTAAGCTGTGGGAGAGCTACGTATCTTAAATCTTGTCAAACCCCCCGGACCTTGCATGTTCTTGGCGCATATGACTGTAGTTTAAAAAGAAAGTTTTTTTAATACATGCCCCAAACCAATTCCTCAATCTCTCCCAGCTCAGACGGATGTATGGGCCACACCACTCACTTAGCACGTATTAAGTTACTGTTAAGTTAGTATGTTAAGAATAATGTTAACACTCATACAGTCATCTGTTTCTGGGTTCATCATTCATTCCATCAAAGAGCATTTATTAATATGTTAGTGTATGTCTTGGCTCTCCAACTAAGCTGTATATCCTTGAAGGCTACAACCAAATTACATTTCTTCGTATTCTGCTGCAGCCCTAACACTAGAGAATAAGTATACTACAGATACTTAAAAGTATACTCAGTATCCAGAATGTAATTAAACTAAAACAATATCCTTAAAGAGAATATTTTAAAATTTTCCTGGAGAACTAATAAGAAATATTGCCACAATCAATAATATGAAAATAATACTTGACTTACCTTGTTGAATTTTTGCAAGCTGAAGGTTTGTCACACAAAAAAATCCATTGTTTGTAAGAAGCAGCATATAATAGGTACCTGTTAAAATAAAATCAAGCCAGTTTCTCTAAAAGGCACGTGGATATAAAATTTAAACCAGTATCTGAACCTAGCTTAAAAATGTCCATTTGCTCATTTAAATTCTAATCATTAAGCAGTACAGTAAAGATACAGATAGAACTTATTTACAAAGAATTGCAAAAACAATATTAGCTCCTTTGGAACTTTGATAAGCCAAACTTCACTTCCTGGGGGGAAACAACCTCAGATGTATCAAAATAAACTAAGGTCCAGTTAACATTTGTTGAAATGAAAATATGATAAGTATGCTGGAACCCACAAAAGTAAACATTTTCAGAGAATATAATGTCTCCTTGGTAATCTATATAGCTCTCAAAACTGTAAAAACTAGTTTAGAATACCATACTTAGGAAAAGTACACTTAAACCTCTGAAAAGAGCAAAAATAAAAACTTGTTTCTTATATAATATTGATTGCATCACTAGAAAATTAAACACTGTGGAGGTAGCACAATAATGAATTTACATAATTCATTTACTATAAATCTGATTTCTGATTTTTTGATTGGGCATTATTCAAAAGACAAAAAAATTTCAAAAAACTTACCTTCACTTGAACCATCTTTCTCAATAACAAGAGTTCGGTAGGTACACTGATTTTCACCATTAGTTTTCTGAACAAAAGCCTAATAGCAAATTAATTTCAAACAATAAGATTAAACCCAGAAAAATATAACCAAGGGTTACAGTCTTTAAAATTGCAGAGCTATCAATTATCATTAGCAACAATTCTGCCTTCATTCCAAATATTTGAGTTTTAAAATGGAAAACTACTTTGAATAGACTAAGAATATCTCCAGAGCTTAATTTAACAATTTTACATTTATTTCATACATTTCTAAGGTATGATTCTTAAATTTAATGTAACGGAACATTATTCTTTTAATTTAAAACACAAATTAAGTAATGATTTGAGTTTTAGCTGCCTAAGAGGTCATTTAGAATTTAGATAATGAAAATGAAAAACATAACAGGGTCTTACGTTAGTGAGCAGTGTTTGCTTTGAAGTTACATGGATGAAATGTAAGTTGCCATTCCTCTCCCCAACCAAAAGAAACTTTCCTTCTTGACATAAGCCAACTACATCCACTTCTGTATCTGAAAATTTCAAATCAAAGTTACGAGCTTTCCTCAAAAATGTTTATTTTCAACACAAAAAACCTGTAAATTTGGTCA
Organism: Mormoops blainvillei; assembly: GCA_004026545.1. Lineage (NCBI taxonomy): Eukaryota > Metazoa > Chordata > Mammalia > Chiroptera > Mormoopidae > Mormoops > Mormoops blainvillei. The sequence continues at coordinate 6,474 of PVJD01006034.1, read as the reverse complement.
TTTAAAGTCAACTATTCAAGCCCTGGCTGGTGTGGCTCAGTGGATTGAGCATCAGCCTGCAAACTAAAAGGTCGCGTTCGATTCCCCGGCCAGGGCACATGCCTGGGTTGCGGGCCAGGTGCCCAGTAGGGGGTGCGCAAGAGGCAACCACACACTGATATTTCTCTACCTTTCTCCCTCACTTCCCCATCTCTAAAAATAAATAAATAAATAAAATCTTTTTAAAAAGTCAACTATTCAAGCTTCTTTTAAATATTTCGAAAAAAAGTGATTTAAGTAAAAAGGAATGCTATGGACTCTTCAACCAACAAACACAATATTCACCGAGTGCTTCCATGCCCTGCATCGTTCTCGGCCCTTTGCGCTTATCTGAGCATATGGGTCCCACCTTCTTGGAACTCAAATTTTAAGGCAGTAATAGATGATTAAGCAATGAGGATAAGGAAAAAATTATACGACATGTAAGAACGTGATGAATTCTCTCCGGAAAAAAGAAAAAGTGGAGCAGGGAGACAGTTCCCAAGAGTATTAGAGTGCTCAGGACTGCCCTCCTTGATAAGGTGAGATATGAACAAAGACTTAAAGGAGGTTAAGTTACTGTTGGTGCAACGGCAACAGGTCAAAGGGAGGGAAATGGAGGCTGAGAGGGGAAGGGATAAAAGCAGTAGCACATAAATGGTTTATGAAATCATTCGGTAGCAATATCGCTATACAAATGTATCAGACGTAACATAGCCCACTATTTCATTGGTGAAAGTGAATTTTGTGGACCCATTCGGGTGTATATGCTAAGATTCCATGAAATATGAGCCCTTACCTCCACAGTATGATCAAAATTGTGTTCTCACACACACCTCGAGCTCTTTTCAGTTGTCAGAGTTCTTATACAAACATTTCAACAACCATCTTTCTCTCAAAATTGCAGAAAAAATTTTCGCAATATTTTCACCTATTTTCCAGCCCAGTCACTCACTGGACTCTTAATTTACTTTTAAGTCCATGTTTGCATATATTTAAAGCTCTTTAACTAAATGAAGAATCCATAAGCATTTAAAAAGCTTTTTATAGTGCTATACATTCCAAAAGTATTCAAACATCTGCTGATGATATTGAAATTACGTACAAGATTCAGGTACCCAAACACGGTGGGGCCCAACTGGTTCCCATCGTACTCTAATATCGGACAAAAGCCATGCAAGTAAATCGTTGCTTTACGTGTTTCCCCTCAGACCTACCAAGAAGGGTTCATGCCAGTATCCTTTGAGTGGAGTAACTCAGCATAAAAAAAAGGCACTCCTGGTTAATTTCTTGAAATTAGTCCAATTTTGAGTCTTAGAAGTAATGGAGTAAAGAAAAGGCAATGCAGTAGAAATTGGTAGCAAATACTTGACTTCAGTTTACCTTACTGTTTTACAGTCTGTTAGACTTACCAAATATAAGATGTAATTGAAGCGATCTGCAAATACTGTCAAGCAGTATTACCGACTGGTCCACTACAATAATAAACCCATCGCTCAAGCTGCATGCTTGTATCTTTGGATTTAATGAGGCCTGTGGGAGGGAAAAGCAGGACTAATATAAAACATGTTTTTTTAAAAGGTTTTATTGGTTTTTAGAGAGAGGGGAAGGGAGGAAGAAAGGGAAACATCAATGTGTGGTGGCCACTCATGTGCCCCCTACTGGGGACCTGGCCAGCAACCCAGGTGTGTGCCAACTGGGAATCGAACCAGCGACCCTTTGGTTCGCAGACTCGCGCTCAATCCACTGAGCCACACCAGCCAGGGCTAGAACGTTTTTATACGTGCTTAACAATACCAGTATCACCAGTATCATGGTCCCAAGCACCCAAGTTTAAATAAAGCCTGACAGTCCTTTCTTCAGCCCGTGTGTCTAAGTAAACAAGTTTTTCTTTGTATGGTGTATCTTGAATCCATTCAGAGTCCAAAACAGGGAGTCCAGGATTGCTAGGAAAGGGCAAAGGATTCCCATATGCAAGTCTTGCTTTCCTAAGGGTTGATCTTATGCCTGTCGGAGACAGCAAGCAGCAGCACAAATGAGCCGAGGCTGGCATCAAGTCTCAGTGCGGGGGGGGGGAGACAGGGAGGTGGACTGTGGCAAACTGTGAACTGGAGGATATGTGCCCCTATATAAACCTATTAAAGCATAGCCACACCTTCCGATTTATCAAGAAAAGCTGCATCTTTATGTGAAATCTGATTTTTAGATATTGGCAGCTGAGTCAACATTTTAAAAAACACTATGCAAGCCAAATACAGATCTTGTTTTCAGCTTCCGTTTGATCAGAGCTCCCCACACATGGGTATCTTGAAGCAGTTGGGGGGCTTGTTGGTTGAAAGTACTCAGGCATGCGCTAGCCCAGTAACCTTGGGCAAGTGTCTTGACTGACTCTCCTATAAAACAAGGGTGATGATAATAATAATAACTATAATAATATCTACAACACTGGCTTGTTTGGAGAGTAAATGAATTCAAGTAAAGGGCTTAGTAGACAGCCTTGCACATAGCATATGCTTAATAAATGTTAACTATTCGTATTTTTTCATGGCTTAGTTTTGTAAGCTAATCAGTCCATTTTATGCTTCCTTTAATGGTCACCTTCTCTGGGCATAATTCCTGAAAACTCCATCCCATTCTGACTTCTTACACTCTTTTTACTTGCTTCTGTGACTAATGAAAAGTTACACCAAGGCATTGCAAGAAAGGAACTGTCCTTTTACCTTCTAGGGACATAAAAGTCTCCATGTTGTTTCCTCTGCCTGAACTGTTGACCACCCCCCCCCCTTTTTTAAGACTACTTTTTTCAGAGCAGTTTTAGGTTCACAACAAAACTGAGGAAGGTACAGAGACTTCCCTTATACCCCCAGCTCCCACACATCCACAGCCTCCCCAGTTACAGACATCTCCGGCCAGAATGGTGCATTTGTTACAACTGATGAGCCTACAGGGACACGGTCATGATCGGTCCAAGTATAGGGTTTACAGTACTGTTCACTCGTGGTGTTGTACATTATGTTTGTCTGGACAAATGTATAGTGACAGGTAGCCATCCTTACAGTATCACATAGAGTATTTTCGGTGCCCTAAAAATCCTGTGCTCTGCTTAGTCTTCCCATCTTCCAACCACAATACCTGGCAACGACCGGCCTTTTTAGTGTCTTTTCCTTATCCAGAAGGTCATGTGGTACAGTTGCAATCATGTAGTATGTAGCCTTTTCAGACTGGCTTCTTTCACTTAGTGATATACATTTAAGGTCCCACCATATCTTTTCATGGCTTGAGAGCTCATTTCTTTTCAGCACTGAATATTTCTATGTCTGGATGACAGTTTATTTATCTAGTCACCTACTCAAGGACATTTTGGTTGCATCCAAGTTTTGGCAATTGTGAATAAAATTGTTATGAACAACCGTGTGCAAGTTTTTGTGTACAGGTAAGTTTCCATTCCTTTGGGTAAATACCATGGAATGCAACTGCTGGATGATATAGTAACCGCATGTCCAGCATTGCACTCCCACCACCACTGAATGAGGGTTCCTACTGCTTTACATACTTGGGAGCATTTGGTATTTCCGTGTTCTGGATATGGGCCACTTTATGGGCCACTTTAATGGGTGTACAGTGGTATCTCATGGTTGTTTTAAATTGCATTTCCTGATTACATAGGATGTGGGGCATCTATCCATATGCTAATTTGTCATCTGTATATCTTCTTTGATGAGGTGTCTGTTGGGGTCTTTGGCCCATGTTTTAATTGTTATTTGTCTTATTACTGAATTGGCAGAGTTCTTTGTATTTTCTGGGTATAAATTCCTTGTCAAATGAAGATCTGCAAATATTTTCTCCCATTTGTGAGTTGTCCTTTCACTTTCTTGACTGTGTCCTTTAAAACACATGTTTTTAAGGTTGGTGAGGTCTAATTTATCTATTTTTCCATTGCTTGTGCTTTTAACATCTTATCTAAGATGGCTTTGCCTAATACAAGGTCACAAAGATTTTTTGCATTGTATTTTTAATTTCAAAACTCCCCTTGTTCGCCCTGGCTGGTGTGGCTCAGTTGGTTGGAGCATCATCCTGTAACCAAAGGGTTGCAGGTTCAATTCCGATCAGGGCACATACCTATGTTGTGGGTCCAATTCCCATTCTGGGTGTGTACAAGAGCCAACCAATCGACGCTTCTCTCTCACATTAATGTTTCTCTCCCTTCCTCTCTCTCTCCAAAAACAATGAAATATTGTCCTCGGGTGAAAATTAAAAAAAAAATTCCTGTGTTCATTGCTGATATATAGGAAAGCTATTGACTTTTGCATACTAATGGGGTATCCTGCCACCCTGCTATAATCACTTATTATTCCAGTAGTAGTTTGTCAATTTTTTCAGATTTTTTATGTGGACAATCATGTCATGTGAGAACAGACAGTTTTGTTTCTTCCTGCCCAATCTATAAAAAGTTTAGTTTGGGAAATACAAATCTTAAGATAATGTAAGGGGAATTCAGACGGAAATTTCCCATAGTCTGAGACTGAGCTGAGAAAATTAGCTGAGAAAGTGCTCTACTCATTCACAAAACATTTATCATGTAGCTACTGGGACTACTAAACACTGTAAAAATTTTATGAATAAAAACAGTATCAGAATCATTACCTTTTCGGAGGAGATCTTCGCTAGCAAATCTACTTGATATAAAGCAGTTCCATGTTCTTTTCTTGATCCAACACTTAGGTACCCACTGCCTGTATCATCACTTGTGAGTAGCTCAACATCATTCCACATGTTTCTGAGACTGTTTTTCTGATTCGGGAATCACTGCCTTCCCTGGGATAACATGCAAAATTAAGAGACCAATTTATATTGTTAAACAGGATCCAGCTGCTTAGGAAATGACAAGGCTTTATCCAAAATATATGTCAATAAATAAAGACTTCTCTGTCTTCCTGGTGTTTCTGTAGTGACAAAATACTTCGGGCCAATTCAGATAAACGGAACTGTAGCTCCAATTATCATTAGATAAGAACATAATGGTTTAGGGACACAATTCTGACCTGACCAACATATCCTAGAGTTTCTAGTATTTTGTGTGCCTAGCTTGAAATTATAACAACTTTTCATTTGAAATAAATCTTTAACCACTATAGCAATAAATGGCAAAAGCTCTTAAGTCAGAATGTCTGGGACACCTTAGGATGGTAAGGTGCCAGATGAAGTGTAAAAACATGTTCATTAATATTTCCAGTACAGCACAGGAAATGAAAATGTTAAGGTGAAGAGGAAAAAAACTGGACTGGGTTTCTGACTGGACCGAAAAGTATACCTGTAATCTTAGGAGAGTCATTTAACCATCACATCGACAAATATTGTAACTCATTTTATGTGTGGTCTGGTTGGGAGTAGAATATTAAGATAAAAAGCGGCCTGGCTGGTGTAGCTCAGTGGATTGAGCGTCAGCCTGCGTACCAAAGGGTCGCCAGTTCGATTTCCCAGTCTAAGCACGTGCCCGGGTTCTGGGCCAGATCCCCAGTAGGGGGCATGCGAGAGGCAACAACACCTTGATGTTTCTCTCCCTCTTTCCCTCCCTTCCCCTCTAAAAATAAAATAAAATCTTAAAAAAATATATAAAATTGAAAAACAATCCCTGGATGGAAGCTTTAAGACTGGTGGAGAATAACAAATTCATTACAGTTGTTTTGGTAAGTGCTAACACAATATTGTTTTAAAATTCATGGAAGGTACATTGCAGGGAAGGAACAATTTTAGACTCGCTCTCTTTCACGTTTGGTTGTCCTTTAGCAAATAAGTTAATTTGTTTCTCAATTCCCTAAGCTATAGAACAGGAAGATAGTTGTACCTCCCTGAAAAGTTATGAGTTTTATGGCGTTAAGAGTCTTAATTGTTTACAAGCTAACTCTTGGTTCATGGAAAGCACTCCATTTTAAGGGTTAGCGAATTCATTATTGCTATGAGCAGAAGCAGTAATATTTGGGCTAGTGATTTAAGATCACAGGAATTTTTTTCAATTATGGTTGATATGCAATGTTCTATTAGTTTCAGGTGGACAACCGTGATTAGCGGAAAGGAGCTCTTACTAACAGAAAGGAAGCATGCCAGAATGGGCAATAGTTTTAGTGGCTGGTGCTTGGGTGGGAGTTGGGAGATTAAGACAGGAGGGAGGGAGTGAATGCTTTTATGGGTCTCGGTGTCCCACATCCGTAAAAACAGTGAAAGTAGAAAAGGTCTTTGTCACTATGAAGTTTATATTCTTGTAGGAGGGACCAACAGAATAGGTAACATGTATTGGGTATGCAAGCCAGCTTGGAATGCTTCACTCATTTAGTTAACACAATAGCCCGTTTTAGAGCAGAGGTTAAATAAATGGTCACAGTCTCCTAAAGCAAGTAAATGATGTAGCTAGGTAAGAAAACTCAAATCCAGGCCAGCTATTAACTGTTATACTGCCCC
>PVJD01006033.1:0-104908 GCA_004026545.1 Mormoops blainvillei | reverse complement strand
ATTTTTTTTTAATTTTTCTTCCTTATGTTTAGTTTTCTTTGTTTTGTTTGTTTAATTTCATTGTTTGGCTAGTTTCCCCGTTCTACATTTCCTATTACATTTTAATTTCTCTTCTGACAGTGAACCCATATTCCAATAACACTGCTCTTGGTCTTTTAATTTTTATTCTTTTTATTCAGATTAAATACTGCTTGTCTTATTGTTGTTGCTCCAAATCCCACCAGCACCTTACCTGGGTTTTGGCCCATTTCGCCATCTTCCTGAGCTTTATTACTGTCGTGGTTATCTTCTTATTTTCTCCCGCACTACCCCAAGTTTCTGTCACTTACTCTCACTATATCTCATCATCTAACCTCAGCAGAACTCACAGGCATTCTGCTTTCTGGAGTCGGCTCACATTCTTCCCCCCTGCCCCAATAAGAGTCTTATCTCTTTTTCACCTTTTATAAAAAGCGGCTACTTCGGTGAATTATCACGCTCGTTGTGGCACTTCTCCAAGGATCTCCTACCTGTTCCCTACTTGTTAGTACTTTCATTCCCATAGAGCACTCCCCACTGTTTTACTCCATTTCACCTTCGCCCTGCCCCTGATCACATACAAGATAAGGTGGGAGTGTGAATACCAGTAAGCCTGCAGAAGGAGGGAACCCACCAACAAAGGAGCCACCAACGGGAAAAGCCCAAGTGCAAGAAGAGGCACCACACAAATGGAAGAAAGGGCAAATCTAGGGCATTCGGACAAGGAGATCAGAGAGGCCGCACCACTGAGTCCCACAGCACTCCTGCCACAGAAGTTCACACTACAAAGTTGGCTGGCCAAGCAGAGCATCAGGAATCACAGAACCGAACAGAAAGAGGCCCCTGAAAATGGGGAGACAAAGAAAGAACCAGCAACCAAAAGGAATAGAAGACTCCCCACTAAAAGAGCTAAATGAAATGGAGGCAAGCAAACTATCAGATATAGAATTCAAAAGAATAGTGAAAGGATGCTCAAAGAACTCACAGACGAATACAAGGAACTGAATGAGAACTACAACAGTATGAAAAAGGAAATAGAAACCTTAAATAAGAACCAGGAAGAAATGAAGAATACAATTTCTGAAATAAAAAATACACTAGAAGGAATTACAATCAGGCTGGATGAAGCAGAAGATCGAATTAGTGAGCTGGAAGATAAGGTAGAAAGAAATACCCTGGTAGGGCAGCTGCATGAAAAAATGACTCAAAAAATATGACGATATCTTAAGGGAAATGCAAGACAATATGAAACACAACAACATTTGAATCATAAGAATACCAGAAGGAGGAGAAAAGGAGCAAGGGATAGAAACCCTGTTTCAAAAAAATAATGACAGAAAACTAACTGAACCTGAAGAGGGAAAATACCACACAAGTTCAGGAAGCACAGAGAGTCCAGTCAAGATGAACCCAAAGAGGCCTACTCCAAGACACATCATAGTTAAAAAGCCAAGTTTTAAAGACAAAGAGAGAATCTTAAAAGTAGCAAGGGAGAAACAAGAAGTAACAGACAAGGGTGCAAAGATAAGGCTAGCAGCTGATTTCTCCATAGAAATGCTACAAGCCAGAAGGGAACAGCAAGAAATATTCCAAGTAATGAAAAGCAAAGGCCTGCAACCAAGACTACTCTACCCAGCAAAGCTCTCAATTAAAATGGAAGGGGAAATATGGAATTTTCCAGACAAAAGAATATCCTTTTGAAAGAATACATGTCTACCAAACCAGCACCACAAAAGATGCTAAAGGATTGCTACAAGAAGAGGAAGAGAAAGAGAGAGAAAGAGGAACACAGATACAAAAAGGAAAAATGAATAAGTACCTATCAATAATAACCTTAAATGTTAATGTATTAAATGCTTCAATCAAAAGACATAGGGTAGCTGAATAGATAAGAAAATATGACCCACATATGTGCTGCCTACAGGAGACCCACCTCAGAAAAAAAGACCTACACAGACTGAGAGTGAAGGGTCGGAAAAAAATATTCCAAGCAAATGAACAGGTGAAAAATAGCCAGGGTAGCAATACAATACTTATATCAGACAAAAAAGACTTCAAAACAAAAGCCATAAAAAGAGATACTGAAGGACACTACATGATATTCAAGGGAAGAATCCATCAAGAAGACATAAACATTGTAACTATATATGCATCCAAATATATAAGGAAAATCTTGAATGATTTCAAGGAAGATATAGACAGTAACACTCTTATACTAGGGAATTTTAACACCCTACTGTCAAAAATGGATAGATCTTCCAAACAAAATATCAACAAGGATATTGTGGCGTTGAACAATGTCCTAGATCAAATGAACTTAATGGATGTATATAGAACCTTTCATCCCAAAGAAGCAAAATACACATTCTTTTCAAATGCACATGGAACATCTTCAAAGATAGACCACATGACAGGACACAAAACAAGCCTCAACAAATTCAAGAAAATTGAAATCATATCAAGCATTTTCTTGGACCACAAGGACCTGAAACTAGAAACCAAACTCAAGGAAAAAACAAAAACACTCAAACTCATGGAGGCTGAATCGTATGATATTAAATAATGAATGGATCAATAATGGGATCAAGCAAGAATACAAAAACTTTCTGGAAACAAATGAAAATGAACACACAACTGTCCAAAACTTATGGGATACAGCAAAGGTAGTTTTGAGAGAGAAGTTCATTGTGATACAGGCCTACCTGAAGAAGATAGAAATATTTCAAATAAACAACCTAACACAACATCTACCAGAACCGGAGGAACAAGAGCAAACAAAGCCCAGAGAGATTAGAAGGAAGGAAATAACCAAGATCAGAGCAGAATTAAACAACATAGAGACTGAGAGATAATTCAAAGGATCAATAAATCCAGGAGCTGGTTTTTTGAAAAGATAAACAAAATCGACAAGACTTTAAGCAGACTCAACAAGAAAAAAAGGGAGAAGATGCAAGTAAATAAAATCAGAAATGAAAGAGGAGAGATCACAACTGATACCATGGAAATACAAAGGACTGTAAGAAATTACGACAAAGCACTATATGCCAAGAAATTTGAAAACCTGGGTGAAATGGATGAATTCCTGGAAAATAGAATCTTCCAAAACTGAGTGAAGAAGAAGCAGAAAGTCTGAACAGACTGATAACAGCTGGGGAAGTTGAAGCAATAATCCAAAAACTCCAGGCACACAAAAGCCCTGGACCGGATGGTTCCCCAGGAGAATTCTACAAAACATTTAAGGAAGAGCTAACCCCATCCTTCTCAGACAACTCCAAAAAAACCAAAAAGAGGGAAGACTCCCAAACTCTTTTTATGAAGCCAGCATCATCCTAATCCCAAAACCAGATAAAGAAACCACAAGGAAAGAAAACTACAGGCCAATACCACTGATGTACATAGATGGTAAATTCCTCAACAAAATATTGGCAAACCACATCCAGCAACACATTAAAAAGATCATCCACCATGATTAAGTGGGTTCATTCCAGGGATGTAAGGATGGTACAATATTCACAAATCAATAAATGTAATACATCATATAAACAAAAAGACAAGAATCATATGACCAAATCAATAGATGCAGAAAAAGCATTTGACAAAGTACAGCATCCACTTATGATCAAAACACTCAGCAAAATGGGAGTAGAGGGAGCATACCTCAACATAATAAAGGCCATATACGAGAAACCTAAAGCCAACATCATACTCAAAGAGTAAGAACTGAAATCTTTCCCACTAAGATCAGGAACAAGACAAGGGTGTCCACTTTTACCACTTGTATTCAACATAGTATTGGAGGTCCTAGCCACAGTGATCAGATAAGAAAAAGAAATAAAAGGCATCCAAACTGAAAAGGAGGAAGTAAAACTGTCATTGTTTGCAGATAACATGATAGTGTACATAGAAAACCCTATAGGCTCCACCAAAAATCTACTCAACCTAATAAGTGAATTTGGCAAAACAGCAGGATACAAAGTCAATATTCAGAAATCAAAGGCATTTTTGTACACCAACAACAAAATATCAGAATCAGAAATCAGAAAAAAATCCCATTTACTATAGTAACAAGAAAAATAAAATACATAGGAATAAAACTAACCAAGGAGGTAAAAGACCTGTACTCAGAAAACTACACAACCCTGGAAAAAGAAATTAAAGAAGATGCAACTGAATGGAAGCATATACCATGTTCATGGATTGGAAAAATTAACATCATCAAAATGTCCTATTACCTACAAGGGTTTGATCTCCAAAATATGTAAAGAACTCACATGACTCCACTCTAGGAAGACAAACAACCCAATCAAGAAATGGGCAAAGGACCTGAACAGACACTTCTCCAAGGAGGACATACACAGGGTCCAGAGACACATGAAAGGATGCTCAGCATCACTAGCCATCGGAGAGATGCAAATTAAAACCACAATGAGATATCACTTCACACCAACCAGAATGGCCATCATAAACAAATCAACGAACAACAAGGGCTGGCAAGGTCGTGGAGAAAAGGGAACTCTAGTACACTGTTGGTGGGAATGCAGACTGGTTCAGCCACTGTGGAAAACAGTATGGAATTACCTCAGAAAACTAAAAATGGAACTGCGTTTTGACCCAGCAATTCTACTGCTGGGCTTATACCCTAAAAATCCTGAAACACCAATTCAAAAGAACCTATGTACCCCAATGTTCATAGCAGCACGATTTACAATAGCTAAGTGTTGGAAGCAACCTAAGGGCCCATCAGTAAATGAGTGGACTAAAAAACTGTGGTACATTTACACAATGGAATACTATGCAGCACAAAGAAAGAACAAGCTCCTACCATTTGCAACAGCATGGATGGATCTGGAGAGCATTATGCTAAGTGAAATAAGCCAGGTGGTAAAAAACAAATATCATATGATTTCACCTATAAGTAGAGACTCATCAATAGAACAAACAAGCAAGTTAAATGGAACTGGAGACACTGAAGTGAAGAACAAACTGACAGTGAACGGAGAAGAGGGGGTAGGGGAAGACTGGGGGAAACAGGGAAAAGGTGGCCAAGGAACATATATGGCAGACTCATGGACAAAGTCAAAGAGGGGTTTGAGGGAGGGGGAGGGGCAGTGGCGGGGGGGCGGGGAATGGACAAAACTGTACTTGAACAACACTCAAAAAAATTTTTTTAAACCTAAAAATGAATATGGATTTCAAAGTAATGAAGGTTAACGAGCTCCAGATATGCTCTCACACACACACACACACACACAAATACTGCATAGCATCTACAAAAATGAGAATATTCAGAGAATGTTTCCCAAGCAGTGATGTGGGAGAACATATTATGAAACAGAGGCAGCAACTAGGTGGGTGGGTGGAATGGAGAGCAGGAGGCCTCGTACCTTCCCAGGCAAACACATCAATCCTATTGAGTAATTAAAGTTCCTACAGATTAGTCATTACAAACTGTTGACCAGGACAAACTGTTCTTTAAATCGAAGATGAATTTATCTTGTGATTTCTCAATGAGCTTTATGTCACATTGACTGGGGTAGATCAATCTTGGAAAAGCTGGTGAAAGAAAAAGGTATGATATATTTATTAAGATTATAAAAATAATATATTGTATATGGCTGCTCATACCACTCCACTGAAGCAATGTCACTGAAGTAAATGGAGAGAAAAATTCTATTACAGTAGAACATGCTTTACTGCACTAATGTTTTCCTTTTGATTTTAAGATGTATTGGAAAATAAACTGTTGGGCCCTTCAGGAATTATTTGTTTCAGCATTTGAAACAAAAGCATTGATTTTTAACACTGGAGCATATAATCAAGATTTAGAAACATTCACATCGAAACGATCTTTGAAAGGCAATCTGTCAGTATTTCATTTGTCCAACCTCTGACTATTACACTTTTAAAGTCTTTTTCCCTGCTCCTCTATCTTATATATAAAGTAATTTCCTTTAGAATTATGTCATTATTTTAAAATTGCCAACTTACCATGCTTTTTTATTTCTTATTCCACTTATGAAATTAAAATACATGTATATGGATTATATATATAGTAAAGAAATAGAGAAGTTTTTTCTTTTAATTGCATAGCTAAAATGATAATGGCTTTGATATTAAAAATAATTATGGAATAATTAAAAAGGTAACTAAATGGCTCAGGGATTAAGTTTCCTTGCATCTTCTGATATTCTCATTCCCAAACACATGGCCTTTTCCTGAAATGGAACGAGAACAGGGAAGATTGTATAGTGGGCTTTATGACCAGGCCTGCAAGCAGTACACGTTACTTCCCACCGTTTTTCACTGGACAAAACCCAAGCACATGGCCCCAAACCAGCTGCAAGGGACAGCAGGAAATAAAGTCCTCCTATATTCCCTAGAAAAGGAAATAAAATGTATTAATATCTAGCAAGGCTCTAACACAAGGAAAAAATTAAATTACACAATGATATGGTACTCAGATTTCCTTCCATAACTTCTAAAAATAGTTCAAAGCTTTATCCCAGAATTTATTTATATGTATATCTTCATGAAGAAAACTCCATGAGCAGCTGGCACAAAAGAAAGACCTTTACTCTCGGCATTCTGAAAGATAAAGCAAGCTCTGAATCTATGGTTCGAGTCTTCTCAGGAAGCAGTACTTTAAAAGCTGATGAAGATAAACTTCTAAATACGCCAAACTTGTCTAGTGCTAAGTCAAGCCCAACCACAGACAGGCAGCCCCTACTCTACTGTCTACTTCCGCTCTACAGCTAAATTTAGACAGTAGCCTCCTAAATGCACGACCACGCTGCTGCAGCCGAGTTCCAGGCCAAGTGGGACACTGTTGAAACACCTAAAATATATGCTGCCCCTAATATGTCCCCCAATTCACTCAGCAGAAAGAAAGTAAAGTATCAGATAGAGGACGGAATTAAGTGGCTAATTACAACTTATGCAACCAAATGTGCAATGCCATAATGGATATGCTATCTCTTCACGCAGTAAGTCCTCCCTCACTAGAAGGTTCCAACAGGGACTGCCTGAAGGAATATTGGAAAGGGCTTCATTATTGAGTGTGAAGCCAAAATGATATCCACATACCATCCAATGCTCAAGTTTCAAAATTCCATATATTTAAATCTCTCAGCCATTTTTTTTTAAGTAATTATTTACCAAGCCACACCTTCAGCTCTGTGCCATCAATGTCCTTGGTTCAGCAATTAGGTAAGAAAGGCGAAAACAAACAAAAATAAAAATTTTCATCTTACACAACAACCTAAAGGAGTGTTTTGATTCACCTTCCTCAAATAACTTATTGTACCAGCTATCACTTTCTTATAATAAGCAAATCCATAATATCCCATTTAAATCATTTTCAACTCAAAATAGCATTCAGTAAAATAGCATTCAGTTTTGCCACCTAAATAGATAGCAAAGGTAATTTATATAGAAAAATGGAAATAGGAAATCGAAGTACAACTATAGTGAACCATACTTCCAGAGGCATGGTTTTCAAAAATTATGTGTAAAGATCCACAATTGCTGATTTTTAAAAATCTGGGTGTATAATTATACTCAGGGTAACATAGGTTGAATCATGTTTTTAATGGTCAAACCAGGTTAAAACTAGAAATGATAGAAAAGCTTGATCTTTTTTTTTTTCCCATCACCACTTTTCCCTGCCCCACCCACCCCCACCTCCCACCCTCAATCCTTCCCCCATTTGGCTTTGTTGATGGGTCTTTTATGCATGTTCCTTGATGACCCTACCCCTCCTCCCCCCCAATCCTGTTAGCGCTCCTCCCCTCTGGTTACTGTCAGTTTGTTTTTTATTTCATTGTTGCTGGTTATATTTTGCTTGCTTGTTTATTTTGTTATTTAGGTTCCACTTACAGGTGAGATCATATGGCATCTGTCTTTCACCACCTGGCATATTTCACTTAAAATAAAAAATTTATAAAATAAAAGCTTGATCTAAAATACAAAGATCAGCAACCTAAGAAGGCTAGGGACTAGTTCTTATTAGCATCATTGGAGTTAATAATTCCAAGAACAAAAATTATGGTCAGGATTATAAATTAAACTCGGTGTTTCTGGATGACTAAATTCTGCATGTCGCTGCTAAAAATGTTGTTTCTTATCTAGCCAAATGTCTGCTTTTTGATGCTAAAAGTGGGATCTGAGGGAAGTTGTGATCTTTCCCAAGGCAACTTGATTAATAGTATGCTTCCAAATTTTAGTTAAATTTCGGTGAAATCTGCAGTACTGAATAATTGTTTTCACATGTAATCTTGATACATGTTTCCTTTCTCTCCAGGATTGCAGACAGTGGGGCTCTGAGATGCATTGCTTTTTTCCACAGAGCTCTTGCCCTTATAGCTACCTCACAAGTCAGCAGTGCTCCCCGGCCACCCTCACACCTGGGCCAGGTGCTGCCAAACATCCTTGCTCACTGGTTTCTAGGAGTTTGTAAAGAGGAATCATCTGAATGTGGAGAAACAATAAACAAACGGACATAACATTTTTTAAAGGACTAAAACATTTATTCCAAGAAGTTCATTTTATTACAACGTGGTGAAAATGCCAAGAATAAAACTGCATTCTCACATACACGGAGGTGGGCAACTGCAAGCTGAACAAGATAAAAATTATTGTTAAGGGTGAATAATCTTTACGCAAGGTGAGCAGAAGATATCTGAAGGACAAAAGCCAGGTTCTTAAAATTTAGGGAGAGCTGATGGTGGCTTGAAAACATAAAATAAGTCCTTAGAACTCATCAGAGAAGGTGAGGGCAAGAAAGACAGAGATGGAAAGAGAGAGAAAGGAAATGGAGAGAAACGAGGAAAAAGAGAAGACAGAAAGCCTGCTGAGTTAGGAATTAAAAGACCTGAATTCAAACCCCCGACTCGTCCTGGCCATGTCACCTTGAGCGTTTCTCATCAGCAACATCCTCATCATCACAGCTGTAACTTACAGAGAACTTACTATGCCTTGGATGCTCTGCACAGGTTATCTCCTCTAATCTTCACAGCAATTTGACAAGCAAACTCCTCTTATCTCCACTTTATAGACTCGAAAACAGATTCAGAAAACTCAAATAATCACCCCATGGTTTTACACCTTGAAGGTATCAAAACCAGAGGTTTGCCCTGTTTTGAAAGCATATGTATCATTTAGCTCCCATCCTTTCCACAATGGTGGCACACCTCCTAAATGTAATCTATCAGAACCTCAGTCTCTTCGTCTAGAAAGGAATTATTATAGTTCCTTCTATAGTCACCTGAGAATGTGTATCTGTTGTCTTTTGCCACAGTAACTTCATTTGTTCTTTCTCCTGGGTCTTTGAGAAAACTAGCCAGCCTGCTGATCTTGGCTGGGCTTGAGGAAACCATTTTAAGCATCTGAGCATGTGCCGGGTGATCGGCTGGTTGTCAGCTGATCTAGCATGGCACCAGTGAGATAACTAGCTCTGCTCCCCATGGCCCCTCATCTCTAAAGGGCAAGCCAAGAGTTGTTTTCATTATGGAGGCAGAGAAAGCATGCAAGTCCTCCTGAGTTGAAGGGTCAGAACTAGCCCAATAGCGTGACTTCACTAAGCCCACATTCTGTATGTTAAGTAAATCACAAGACCAGCCTAGATTCAATGGCCTGGGAAACAGATACAAAATCACATTACAAATGGCATGTCTACATGAAAGAGTAAAGAATCAGGGCCATTTTGCAATCACCCTTTCATTAGAATGCAGGTAAATATGCTTTATAAACTGTAAAATACAACACCACTAACTAAAACCCTAACTAAAACCCGCTCTTCTTAAAAAGTACCAGCCACTGCCACCAATTCAAGGACAGCTTGTTTTCACAGCTGTCACCTCTTCCGGTTGAGCTGTATGAAAGAGCCAGAGAAAGCCATATAATGGGAATCAGTGTATCAGGCTTTTCTTATGCTCTCTGTATTCAGGCGAGACTTCCCCCCATGCCCTTACCCTGAGACTCCATCCAGAGTTGCATTATATTAAATTAGAAATTTCTTCCAGAATTAAAAGTCAAGAAGAAGAATTTCCAGGCTTGGTGTCATTTATTCTGGGTCTTTCTGAATCTGTACAACATTTCATCACTTTTTAAATTAAAGTATGATGCTTTTTTTCAAAAGCAAAATCCAAAATGTTAAATCCCAAATTCATAGTTAAAATGATTTACAATCATGCTCCATAGTCCCTAAGAGACACAGTCTGGGAGGACTTCAAACCAACATTGGGATTAACGTGAAATTTACTGTGATGTGAACACAAAGCTGCTGTAACCAGAAACTCCAGGGAGTCCCTTCTCTGTCCCAGAAATATTTATCTATATTTTTAAATTCCCCATGAACCACATCCAGATGAGTGTGCAAGAGAATGTTAACATTAACCCTTATGATGTCAAAGAACCTCTCCAGGCCAGTGGTTCTCAGCCTTGGCTGACTGCACATTAGAATCACCTGAAGAGCTTTGTCAAAGTCCCCATGCCCAAGTCACACCCCAGGACAATCAAGTCAAAATCACTGGGGAAAAGACAAGTGCCAGCGTTTTTTTCAAGCTCCCCAAATGATTCCAATGTGCCCCCAACGTTGAGAACCACTGCATGGCAGCCCTTACCTTCCCTGCCTCTGAATGGAAGGCTTTGCATTACATTCCCATTTGTATTAGGTTTGCAATTCTAGTTTTCTCTTTGAATAGGTAGCAAAATAGCTTGGCTATTTCTCATTAAACGATTTTGAAGCAGTGTAGAGTAGAAGTAAGCTTTGGAGTCAGAGCTGCAGTTAAATCCCTGGTCAGTTACTTATTAGGTACATGACTTGGAACAAGTTATTTAACCTACTCAGCCTCTCTGAGCCTTGGTTTCCTCCTACAGCAAATGGTATAATAATTCCTACCACATAGGGTGTTATAAAGATTAAGTGAGGAAAGTTTTTATAAAATGCTCCCATAATAGACAATCAATATGTATCCATTTCTTTTCCCGCTGCCTCCAGATTCTTGAACCAGTTGCTGGGCATCCTCTGGCGACCTGCTGTTCGCTGCTGAAGAAAAAGGCGAGGACAATATTCAATCATATATTAGGTGGGTCTGTACACTGTGAAGGGGCCCGGCTGTCTGCCTTTCACATGCATCAGAAAACACTGCTGCTAATTCCCTTGGGGTGAAATATCACTATCTATATTCACTTACTAGGGCCTACCACACTGGGCATCTAAATGTCACTTGCTCATTGTCCAGACACATCATTGATGGGGTCTTTATTTTTTCCCTCCATCAGCCCAAGAAGCCTGAGGAAGAACAGGTTTTGGAGAAAGGCCACATAGGGAAGTGTGGACAAAGACCTGGTCAGCCTTCCTCTGCACCAGATCCGCTCTCGAGAAAAGCAACAATCTAAAAATGACTACAGAGTAAGGCAATATCAGCATTACAGCTACAGAGCAGCAAAATTGTCTCTGGGGAGTAAAATTATTTTCTTTGCTAATTGTAAGTCTCCCAGACAGATCTGCAAATACATTGCTGCACAAAGGAGTCTCTTTAAATTGCTGTGGTTTTTTTAAGAAGTCTGGCGCCACAAAGCAAATGAACCTTTTTGTTTTTTGGTCTCTGCTTTTCTTCATTGGTAACAAATAGGAGATGCATTTAGATTTTCCCAAAATGTATTTTTAAGTGATTAAATTGGTTTTCTTGGTTCTGACTCATTTTCCAATTACAGAAAATCTTTAAAATTAAGATTGATTGAACAAGAGCAAAGCAAATATCGTAAGAATATTGTTGATTAATTAATTATACATAACCAAATGCCATCCATTTACATAATAATTTCAAAACGACCTATCTCTGAGGAATCTGTCTGCCTCCATCAGTCCCTCACTCCTCCACTGAGGACAGGCTGGCTGCCCCTTCCTCAGCCTGACTCAGATAAGCCGGCCAGCATTCTAGCCTGGCAAAGCTGGCACCCCACTGTGGTGATTAATTATGCGTTGGCACTTAAGTTTTCCTAGTCTTCATTTTGTTGCTTATTAAAGTCAAGGATTTTTTAAAACTAGTACTTAGGTTCTATGGCACAGGGAATACCTCGCCAATGTTTCAACCTGCCCAAATGGTATTGTTTTGATCAGAAACACTGAGTCGTTAGCAAATGTTACGCCTCTCATTGATCATCTATCTATCTCAGTGACACTGGTAGTTATAACAACTTAAATACTATATTCTATTTATTTATATGTTTACTGAATGCCAGAGGTCTACAAACCATGACCCATGGGCCAAATCAGGCTTGCCATCTGTTTCCATGAGTCAGGTGTTTATTTGTGGTACACAGTCATGCCCACTCCTTTGCGTATTGCCAATACCTGCCTTCTCATTGTAAAGGTAGAGTGGAGTAGATGTGACAGAGACTGACCTGCAGAGCCAAAATATTTACTACCTGTCCTGTACAGGAAGTTTTCCAACCTCTTTTCTAGACTTTAGGTTTCCTAAGAACAGGGGCTTTGCTATAAACTCAGTGACCTGCACGTAGTGAGTGTTCAATACATATTTGTTGCATAAATATTAACGTTTATTATCAGAGCCACAAAGCTATTAGTCATGTAGAGGGAGTCAAGGCCGACACCAAGGACGAAGTGAAATGTTATCTGCCCTGCTGCAGGTGTTGAGACTATCTGCCCTGACTAATGCTGTAAATGTTTCTCTCCCACGTCTGTAAGCCCCTTCGTGTCAAATCTATACTGCGCCTCCCAATACCCTCCCCCACTTAGCCCAGCATAAAAGGAATGCGGGGCTATTGTTCTGGGCTCAGAATTTGGAGTTTGTCTCCTCTGGGCCCGTGCACGTAAATAAAGATCGTGCTCCTAACCCCTCGGTGTCTGGTCGTTTCATTTTTCCGTAACAGTCAGGTACAGGTCTTTAAAAAAAAAGAGAAAGCAGGCAGTTGTGCCTTACTTACAGATAAACCCTAAAGATGAACACACCCCTGAAGTTTCAGCTGAGAAAACTGAAGACCAGAGAGCCAAAGTGATTGTCCCCAAAGGAGGGGGCAAGGACTCCCGCAGCCCATTCGTTTTTTCTTTAATTAGTAAATCACTTTGTGAATTCAACCTACTCCCAGGAGGACTGAGAGTTTGAACACAACATGCATCCCATGATAATTACACTCATTTGGAACTTTGAATTCTGACTTATTCCCTGAAGTTCTTTAAATGCTCCCCACCCCCAATACATTATATAAATTTGATTAGGGAATAAATGGTATGCATGCATTAAAGAACACAGAGCATAGCTTTGCAACAAAATTTGTTAATCAAACCAATGCCCTCATTTGGCCAGAACATGACTGAATACTGGACCATGACACCGATGGACCTTACCAGGCCATGTTTATTCTTTGTAACAGCAACTTCAAAACATTCAAACCAGGTGGCACAAAGCATCCTTTTGATATGAGTCATATTTTCAAGCCAGATTAGACTCTGTCACCCCCACCAAGGTGATTACCTCACTTAATTTTGCATTTTTTTGGCTTACTAGATATAATAATGTATGTAGATGCATACATTTTCCGTCTCACTCAAAAAACCTTTGAACTTATTTCTTTCCACTAATTCTCACCTCCTAGGACCACATGGCTCTTGCAGAAATTAAAATCCCGGCCAGATGATCTCTATATTTCTCTTACGGTTTTGTCTGATCATTTGTTTACAAATTCAAAGGTTGTTCTACAGAAACCGCGAGCCCTGGGTAACTGGGGAACACTGGCTCATGTGTTGGGCTTCCCACACGGTGGTAGACAGTGACCCCAGCCCCAAACGCGGAGCCCCGAGGATTTTTCGGCCCATGCTGTCACAGCATCCCCCTCCCTGCCCTCTTCTACAAAGGAATGGGCAAAGGATTATGCTACTTCCCCAGAGTATTTCAGAAGCTTAAATCTTTCCCCAAAACATCCACACTTTCCTTTGAGAAACAGTTTTACAAAATGATTTAACTTTCTCTCTCTGGCTAAACAACAGAATAAATACTGAGATCTGGGAGTGTGGAGAGTAATTTACTTAATACTTATCATGTACCCTGCTCTACCTCAACTTCATATTTACAGTAAGAGCCTTATGAGGTACAAATTGTCCCTCTTTTCCAGATGAAGAAAACTGAGGCTAAGAGAGGAATATCATAGGGAAACGGGTCCAGTGAATGGTGGGATTGACATCTAAAAATACAAAAGGTAGTATCTAAGTAAGGCACATTTCATCAAATTGGGCAATTTTCAGTGTTTTCAGTTTTTCGTGTTTCCCTTTAAAGCAGGCGTCAGCAAACTTCCTGTAAAAGGCCAGTTAGTAAACATTCTCGGCTTGGCAGGCCACAGAGCCGCTGTTGCAGCCGCTGCGCCCCGCTTGGCTGTAAAGGAAAGCAGTCCTGGGCAATTCGTGAATGAACGGGCATTGCTGCGTTCCGATAAAACTTTATTTACAGGATCAGGCCACAGTTCGCTGGTGATGGAAATGTTCTGAAACTAGATTCTGGCGATAGTTACTCAACTCTATAATTTACTAAAAATCATTGACTTGTACACTTCACATGGGTAATTTTATATTGCATAAATTACATGTCAATAAAGCTGTTAAAAACAAAAATTTAAAAAATACCAAAATAAATACATAAACCGATGCCCTGAGAAAGCTCCAGTGCACACCGATCGTTCCCCCTTATTACCTATATAGTTTGACAAAAATTTCTCCAGGTCTGATATCCCAAATAAGGCAGTGGTTTGAATTTTAAGACATCCACCTACTTGCTGAAGGGCAAAACAGCATAATTTAATTCTGCCAAGTCACACTAAGAAATAGATAAGAATCACCCAGCACAGCTCCGTTGCTCTGTCTCTTGCCAGTACTGGATGAAAAAGAAACGTTGGGTAGGTTGGTGTCTCCAATACACCAAAGCAATTTTTACTATGTCATCATTTATTCTTTTCCTCCAAAAGCTCCTTGTAATTCTGTCCCATAAAGGAAGGGTCACAGACAAATAAGTTATGGAACAGAAGCACACTAGGGTTTCAAAGTCTAGACGCCACAGTCACACCTCACTTCACTCACGTAACAGCCATGAATCAGACCCCTAGTCTATGCCAGCACTGTGATGGGCACGGGGGGAAACAGGCATTAGATTCAGGTCCTGGGCCCCAGAAAGGGCGACATTTCATACAGGAGAGAGGCCAGGAGAGGGTTACAGCACCATGAGGCAGGTCTTATGGGTCTAGGAGGTAAGCCCAGAGCACAGTGGCAGACACTGAGGACACCCAGGCCAGACTGTCCTGAGAGTCAAGACTTAGCCAGATAAAAAGAGGGAGAGGGAAACCAACAAACTTCATGAACATCAAGTTATATGATTTCAAAGACAAAGAAGTAAGAGAGAACAGGACATTTTTAAGGGAGTGAAAACAGTCCAGTATGTCTGCAACCTCATGTGGGAAGTGAGCATGTAACAGAAGATTCAGACCTTTAAGCTAAGACAATGTAAACCCTACAACAAGCATTTGCTGGTCTAGGCACCAAGACATGACTTTAAGGTTAAAAAAAATGTATCCTTGAGATGAAACTGTAGAGCAGGGACATCAGTGGCCTTCTGGCTCTAATCTTCTCTCCAATACAGAAACCGTATTCCAGTGTCCTAAACAAATGACTATCTGCTCTTGGTTTGAACACTTCCAATGACAAAGAACTTACTGCCTCAAGAAACAACTTATTAGAGAGTTCTCTATATCAAATTGGAAACTTGCCTCCCTATACCTCCTTCCTGACTTCACAAAGAAATTGGCCAACAGATTTTCCCCAAAGAAAGGCTCAAATCACAGTAAACAGAGCCCAAAAATCAGGCTTAGAAATTTATATGGTTTAACCTTCATCAACACAGTGTTCGATATCCCACCAACCACATTTTAAGATGCAGTTTATTTTTTATCTCTCTAGAAACCCAGGCCACGCCAGAACCAGTTGTCTTTTGAATCAGGACACTTCTACTAGGGGGGTTAGGCATCTAAAACTGAACTTTAAGGCGCAAGGAACAAGGAAGGCCAAGGAGCAAGAAAAAAAAAAATCCCTGAACCAAGAGTCAGATAGAAGCCAAAGCACATAGCTCCATGGGTAGGAGCTAAACGGAGAAAGCTAGAATCAGGCAGACAAGTCCTAGAAGAAGCAGTCGTGTGGCAGTGGTTCCATTGCATGACTCAGATTTACAGGGCATAGGGAGCCTTGTACAACACAACAGAGACAACCATAAAGGCACTTCAAGTTATGTGCAGGAAAGCAACAGTCCCAGTCCCCAAGTCAGAAATACATTACTTAGCTGCAGAGAAGGCAGAATTACTCAAATCCTATTTTGCTTTCCTCTTTGCTACTACAAAAAAAAAAAAAAAAAAGCGAAAAATGATGCTGACTGTGCAGAGTAGAATACGCACCGTCAACAAAGAATGGAAGCCAGGGATGGATGAGAAGACGGCAAGACCTGGGAGCAACTGCTGCTCTATGTGAGTTCAAAGCCCTGACCCAGATTAATTGATTTCAAGATCCTGAAAAACCTGCAGATGTTTGCAGAGCCCCAGAGCTGCTAATGTGTGTAAAATCATGGATGATAAGAACACAAAGACTGGAGCTAAACTAATATCTCAGTTACCAAAAAGAGAAACAGCTGGGTTCTGTGAAAATGTGAAATTATAGACTGAGAAGCTATAGAACTAATTAATAAACAGGAGATTAGAAACAAGTAGGGAGGGAGAAAGGGGCAAGGAGTCATGATTGACACATACAACAAACATTTAACAGTAACAGAGGCAAATGCAAAACTGATGACGACAAACTCTCTTCACCACACCAGACACTGTTCTAGGTAAGCACTCAATCCCCAGACCAGCCCTAAGAGGTAAATGGCATCATCACCCCATTTTACAGATGAGAAAACCAAGGCAGGGGTTTGGCAGAACTTGCCCAAAGTTGCACTGCTAGTAACTGTGTGAATCAGGATTTGAACCACTATAAGTTGCTGCCATCCTGAAAATTCAGAGTTTGGTAGGGAGGTGACCTTAGAGGAAGAGGCAGAAATTGGACAAAGTTGAAGAATTAATAAAAGTTGGAGGATGAGACTGAGGTGGGAATTGGCAACATATGTGGAGACCATAAAAAAGAGGATCCTCCCTGGAGCTCAGGGGGCATGATGAGGACAGAAAGAAATACGGTGGGAAACCCGAGGCCAGATGCAGAGCACCTCGAATGGGATGAAGAGGACGTTGGCTTTCAACTCTCAGGTGCCCTACCTTTTCAAGTAAGCCTTTCAAATCTGCTCCCTACTCCCAAGATCTCCTTTCTAATCCTACTAAAGGCACTTTTTTAAAAAAACTATTTTTTAGATAATTTTTTTAAATTTATTTTTCAGTTATAGTTGACATATATGATATTAGTTTCAAGTGTACAACATAGTCAGTGATTATGCCTTACAAAGTGGTCACCCGAATAAGTCTAGCACCCACCTGACACCATACATAGTTATTACAATATTATTGACTATGTTACCTGTGCTATACTTTATATACCCATGACTATTTTTATAACTGGAAATTCGTATTTCTCAATCCCTTTCACCTTTTTCACCCATCTCCCCAACAGCCCTAGCAACTGGCACTTATCAGCTTGTTCTCTGTATCTGTGAGTTTGTTTCGGTTCTGTTTATTAATTTATTGTTTTTTTACATTCCACATGTAAGTGAAAAAGATAGTATTCGTCTTTTTCTGACTTATTTCACTTAGCATAATGCCCTCTAGAGGTCCATGCATGCTGTCACAGATCACGAGATTTCATTCTTTATTATGGCTGAGTAACATTCCATTGTCTCTGTATGTACCACATCTTCTTTATCTACTCATCTATGGATGGACACTTGGGTTGCTCCCGTATCTTAGCTATTATAATAATGTTGCAATTAATATAAGACAGAGGTAGATTTAACGGTGGGCGCACCGGGTGCACACCCTGGGCCCCAACTTCTGAAGGGCCCTGCAAAACCTCAACTTTACACTTTTTTCTAATGATACCAAGTTTGGTTTCATACGTGAGGTTTTAATTATGTACAAGTTTACAATCGGCGGTAAAACCTGAGAGTATAAATATTTTCTTCTGCGCCCAGGGCCCCAACCAACCTTAATCCGCCTCTGGGCGTATATATTTCTTTTCAAATTATTGTTTTGGATTTCTTCAGATAAATATGCAGAAGTGGAATTGCTGGGTCACATGGTAGGACTATTTTTAATTTTTTGAGTAACCACTGCCATACTGTTTTTCATAGTGGCTGCACCAATTTACATCTAAAGGCACTTTTGGTTACAAGTAATATAAATCCCTTCAAACGTGCACATGCAACAAACAAAAAATGCTTGGAGACAGGAACTTTATTGGAAAAATCCAAGGTTGCGGATAGCACTTAAGCCTTCCAAGAGCCCTGAACCCAAGGCTATGGCAACAGATGAAGCCCTAGTGAACTTTCATCTGTCATTACTGATGTAACAAGTCACCTATAAGAGGGTGAAACCTAGTAAAGGTCTGGTTATATGTGTGTATATCTTGTCTCTCCATCTAAACAAATATTTTTTAACTTCTTTGACCATGATCTACACATGTATACAATTATAAGCAGTGTATTATCTCCCAAGATAATACATACAGCCCAGGACTCCTACACAAAAATACTTGTTGGTTGACCAGTTGATATGTTGACTGGTGGTTACAGAGCCTTCCTATGATCTTAGAATAAACTATTCACAAAGATGTAGAAAAAATAAACTATTGAGATTATCTTGCGCAGTGGCTTTTCAACATTATTTTATTAAGTGATTCTTTTTTTCCAAATGAAATATTACCTGAAGGGCAATATATAAGGTACAGAGTCATAAATTTACTTACATTATATTAAGTGAAAATAAGACAAAAAATTTTTTCTGCCATGGATCTAATTTTTAAAAGCCCCTAGACCATCAAACCCACTCCTCAAAGCCCATACACCACAGTGGTAAATGGGACAGAGAAATGAAGAAATACATTCCAGTTCAGTAAACTCAGTCTCATTTTGACTGATTTGGCCTTTCTAGTTTTCTCCCTTTCCCCAGGTTCTCTCCAAGATGGTGCCTCGGTGCACAGGGAGTAGATGTGGCCTCTTGGCACTGGGGGTTGAGATGAGAAGAGAAGTCCCCACCCTCCACCACTCTTATTTGCTAGTTTTGGGGTACACTGGCCTGGGTCCATACAAGATGTGGTTGGTCAGGCCGACAACCCCACCCTGGGCGCTCCACAGCTTCCAAAATTGCCATCTAGAGCAGACACAATTCACAGACTACTCTCTCCTGAGACGGTCAGTCCCGGGGTTCTCCCCTGCCCTGACCCACCTTCTCTCTTGGCTCCACCTCAGCTGTCACCAGCCCCACAATGCCCCTAAAATTTAGCAGTCAGCGACTCCTCAACACTACTGACACACGCCACAGTTTCAGCTGCATGGCCACCCTTACCCTCCCCCTTTGGGCAAGCTTCCCAGCCAGGCTCCCTCAAAAAAAGTCCGTCCCGCTCTACTCAGGGGCTAAAGTCAGGTTCTCGCTCTGTCTGATCAAAGGGCTAGTCCACCCGCTGTGGATAAACCTTGAGTTAGTCTCCCAGGGACTCGAATGGGAAGCAGCACAAAAGCCAAGCTTGCCTCAGTCTACCAACTCAGCTTTACCAACTCAGTCCCCCTTCACAGCTTTAGCCAAGGAGGGGAACAGAATGCATTTGCCTTCCTTCCGGTCCTGCATTTTCCCTCTTCTTCCCACAACTCCTCAGGATAGCAGGGGAAGGTTTTCTTCCTTTCTCTTTTTGTTAGAACCATGCCCCAATTCTCCCTACCCACTCCTTCTAGACTTACAGTGGTGAACAGAGTAGAGAGACAGACAGAAAAAGAAAGAGACCACTTTTAGGTTCATAAAGGAACCTGAAATCAAAGGTGTTTCCAAAACCACAATACCCATTTCATGAAGAGCAGGCGCAAATAAAGCCAGGGTGAGAGACCCAGAGCCCCACCTGCTTGTTGGGCTCTCCCCTGCTCAGAGCCCCTAAGTAATTTATGGAGTCCTGGAGGTCACTGACACACATTTAGAAAACCATTGGGACAGTCTAGCCCGGAGCTCTCCAACAAGTAGGTAGGACGTTAAGGTCAAATATCATTTAGCAAGTTTATAACAGAGCCAGCATGAAAACCCAGGTCTCACGCTCTCTGACCCGTTCTTCCCACCGCCTCTCAGCCGCCGTGCCCAGGTCACTGTCTAGCACAGGGCTCCCTAGGCGCTTCCAACTTTAAGTGTGCTGGGACTTTGTTACAACATGAAACTAGGTTTAAATCCCCAAACATACTTTTTTTAAAACAGGAGTTTTGACATCTCCTGACCTTAATCCCCAAGAGCGAAAACCTGAAGACTACTGCTGTAAAAATTTCAAAATATCATCCTCTCAGCCATACTGAGATCTGGGCCTCCCACAGATCTAGCATTTTGCGTTTCTGTCAGTGCAAGTAAATTTTTTCCTCACAAAATGTGGCTTCCTGAATGGTGGAATAACCACAGCAAAACAGCATAACCTAGTGAGAGGACATTAGGTAAGGAGGCATGGAGGCGGGAAAAAGCCTTTTCATTAATCAGCTTCATATTCTAGGGCAAGGCCTTTTACCCGTACTGGGCGCCAATTTCATTTTCTATAAAACATACACTACAGCATCTCCCTCTCCCCTGTCTCAAGGATGTTAGCGAGATAAATCAGTAAAATATATGAAATACTACATGTTCCTAGGAAGGAAAGCACTCTATAAATTTTCAAACTTCTCATTAGTAAACACAAAAGTCAAGTTACCCTGCATGTAAGATACTTAAAATCAAACATCCTGTATCATTTTGTGCCAAAAATTATTACACTATTAACTATGGAACACACTGGTGTCCACTTTAACTAGAAATTTCATGTTAGAGTTGTAATTTTACTGTTATTTAAAAAGGAGAACAATGATTCAAAGTGACAGAAGCCAAATTTCTTTGCTATCTCCTGCTGCAGGAAGTAAGTTAAAGTATTGAATTTTAAAGGGACACATTTATAATGTGTGTATCATTTTAAAGGGACCTGTTTTAACAGCCAATAATCTGAAAAGCTTAAAGGAAGTCAACTGTAAATTTAGTGCAAACTTAAATCATTCTTATTATCTTTACTTTGTGTCTTAAACAGCAACAGTAATAGTGACACTACCCCATTACATCCAAGGCTGAAACCACAGAAACAAAGTATTTGGGCATCTCGGTCCCAACCCAAATTATATCCCTTTGGACTATGGACGCTGAGTGAGCCCGTGGGCTGGGGAGCCGGGGAGCATTGGTATGCGGAGCTGAAGAGCAGAATCAATCACTTTCCTCTTTGCCCTTCCATTCTGCCTTTACCTCCGTGAAAGAACTTGCCAGATCATGTTTAGTAATTAATTACTATTCCATGCCCCTAGTAAGACAGTGCACTCTTAAGAGGTCAGGGCCATGTCTTACTTGTATCTGGATCCCAAGCATGTGACGGGCAGGTGAGAAGTTATTGCTGCATTGGGTGATCACCAGGCCACTGGGAACCAACACTCCCAGCTGCACGAGCATCGATGCCTTCCCAAACCCCCATTCTGTGCACAGGTTGATCTGGGCTTGGCAACATTTATTCCAATTTATAAATAGGCTTGATGCCAAAGTTACAACTAAGACTTCAGTCTCACTAGTGGGGAAACAGTGCATGTCAGCAAAAACTGAAAATTCCAACCAATTTCCTCCCTGGCCATAAAACATAGGATACTCACATTGGGCATTTGGTTCGTAACATCGACAAGAGCAGCACCTGCTTATTCTAGCACCCCAATATTCATCAGTATCATCTCCCTCTATCTCTGAGGCTTAATCCAGAAGTATCCTGAATATGTCTATCAAGTTTGGAGCCTGAATTTATATGCCCTTTCAGAGCAAATTGGATACTGATTTCCAGAAGAAAACACTGAAGTAAAGACACAAAGGGGATATTCCGATAATAAAAGGCCTCTTAAGAACAAAGTGTCAATACTGATAAAAACTTTCAGAGTTATTTAACCCACTCCCTCATTTTTTCAGCAAGGTAACTTGGCCAGTGTCACAGGGCCATATAGGGTCAGAGCAAAGACTAGTACTCAGGTCTCTACACTTCCAGTCCAGTTAGTGTGACCAACCACCCTCATTTGCCAGAGGTTCCCAAGACATAGAACTTCCCATTTCTACAGCAAGGCAAGCCCAGGCAAACTGTTTGCCTAAAATGGAGAGGTTTCCTAGGATATAGAACTTCCAGCGCAAAAAGAGGAAAGGTCCCAAACAAGCCAATAACAGCTGGTTGCCCCAAATCTAGTGCTCTCTTCACTACATATATCTGTTCCTTTTATCAGCTTGATAAAACATTACTGCTCTGCCTGAACTACATAAGCCCGGGAAGAGTCCAGCAATAAGAAGTTGAGTTTGACAGCTGTTGCACAGCTGCGTCTCCTCTAAGGGGGATAAAATTCTATCCACTAATCTAACACATAAATGATCAATACGAGGGCCTCAAGGTTCTCTGTGAATTTTTCAAAAGAATCTTCAGATAAATAATTTAAAGTTAAAAATAGTCAAGAAGAAGAAAATGAATATCATGAAAATGAACATTATGAAGCCAGTCCTGTTTAAGTATCAAACTATTATCATATGTCCAAACTCATCAAGTTGTCGCTTCTGAGAAAAGAAGGCTCGCCAAGTTAGGCTGATTAATTATCCTGACAGTCAATTCAGAATACAATCATTATGTACGAGGCACTTCTGTGACATTGTAATTAGCCTACAATTCCTGTGAGTCCAGGGAAGACGTCAGAGTCTGTGTTTAACAGTCTTACAGCATTTCCCACAAAGCAGAGCTCGAATTGATATTTCAAGTTCTTTGAGGGAACTTCGGATTCTGGGTGCACAGTATCTCCATTTATAAAAGGGTTCGTTTTCTTCCCTCCAATTTCAATCAGGAGTCTCACAATACCAGGCTGTTGAGAAGAGTCAGCAGGAAAATACTACTATATTGGGCCAAACCCATATCCATGAAGTTATACACTAACCAGCCAAACACTACATTGTGCACTTCATTCACACACACGTGCAACCTCACAACCATTCTACAAGGCCAATGCCATTAACCCAAGCATGTGAGAAGCCGAAGCTCCAGGCACTCACTGGCTCCAAAATCTAGAGCTAGTGAATGACAGGGCCAGTTTGAGTCTGGATCTCTCCGGCACCCAACTCCATGCCCATCCCTTGGGCAGGTCTCCTCTCAGATGTACCCTCCCCACCGGAGAAGCTGCTCGACTTCCATGTTCTGAGAAGGCTGGATTTGTAAAGGATACCATGCATCACACTGTCCATACAAAGAGATGAGTGTTATGGGAAAGGAAAAGGGAAACATCTAGTCTAACAGCCCTACTAAATGGAAAGAAAATTCCACTTTACAATTAAAGACAGAAAAGGCAAACATCTTTGCCATAGCCCCATATGTTAGTTAAAAAATAAACCAAATGGGCATTTTCCAATACAGCCACAGTTAACAAGCCATGAAACACGATGATCTTCGATTTGATCTTCCATAAAGAAATCTCTTCTCTGATTAGGCAGAGATTACTAAACAAATCCCTACAGTCCATACTCCACACAGGGGCAAAATCCCTTGCTCCATGGAAAGAAATTCTCTGGAATTTTCTACACTTAGGGGAAATACAAGAGACAATAAATTATAACTCACCAAGTTACAAGAATGGAAACCTGGAATTTATGCTTTCCTTAAAAAAAAAAAAAAAAAAAAAAACCTTGCTTACATTAAGCTTTCCTTCTCTTTTATTCTTTCCCTTCAAGACATAAACCAAAGGGAAACTTCCAGCAATTTCAGCTGGAAAATTAACATTCCAGGTTGCTCTCCTTCCTGGGGATGACGATTGTCTGATTTACTGCCTCCTTTCCTGGTTTAATCAGTAAAGAACACTAAGTACAAGTTTCAGATATTTTAAAAGACAATTTGCTATTGAAAAGGGCAATGCTACGAGCAGCCAAAGATTTCAGTGCCCCAACTATTAATAAATTCCCTTGAGTCTTTGAACCTTTTCCAGCAAGATCATCCAAACAGCAAGCCCCCACACCCTTGGGATTGGGCGCTGTGAGTTCTAGCCTGGGGTTCGCGTCCTTCATTCTCCTTCTGTGCACTGGCAGTTACCTCCACTTCCTTTGCCCCTGCAGAGCTCTGGGGGTGGTCCTCTCTGTCCTCATGCGAGGCCTCACACTCTGCAGAGTCCCCTGGTTTAAAAAAAAAAAAAAAGCCTTTTGGGGAAGCCAGGAAGCATTCCTGCAAATTCTCACATTTTTTAGAGGAATTACATGACCATGTTTAAAAACAAGATTTGAGAATTATAAATGTGGAGCTATCAGAATTTCTTACAGAATTAAGTTGAAAGCAGGAAGACAGAGGGAGATTTCATTCACTCTGAATAACTGGAAATGCAGTTTTACAAAAAGGTAATTTAAAAGTGATTTCTCTACTTCTGAAAGGGGCTCACATAAAAGCTCTTAAAAGGCAATTCTCCCCAGCCCATTCCAAACACAATTTACATTACATTGCATTGAAACAGGACATGTCAGGAATTTGAGTCTTACAATGGAACATTGTGCTTCTTCAATTCTCAAAAGGTTTCACCAAGTTTGAAGGTCCTTTGCGTATGGGAATCCCTCTGACCCAAATACTGGGAAGAACTGAGCCTGTGTAGCTTTGGGGACCAGAAGGAGGGGCATGAGCAGCTCCCAGCCCTGTGTGACACCAGCTGCGCTTCCAGCTCAAACTGTGGGGTTCTGGCCCTCTAGCTCCTCTCTCATGCTTTGCCAGCACATCTTTAAGCTCATCCCCCAGTTTCTCTGCAGCTGCCTTCAAGGTGGGCAGAGGAAATGGGAACAAGATAAAAGCAAAGCAATTATTGCTGCTGCTTTTGAACAGTTCTGATAAAAGACTTATTGCACGAGAGAGGCTGTGCTTGCTACTATCAACAACCAGGATTTAGGGTTATAGTGAATTTCAATTACCCATGCTAACCCTCTCTCTCTCTAGCTTGACTGCTAGTCCAATAAAGATAACCTGCTCCCCTCAGTCACGATCTCAGCCTTTCTCCTTCGACTGACTGCATTAGAAAATTGCGGAGTCACTGCCTTGCTCTCCCAGCAAAGAGACTCATTGCAAACTTCCTAAGTCCTGTGAGCTCATCCCTTCAGTCCCAGCCCAACCTAATGGTGGTTCATACCTCTTTCTTTGTCTAGGGAGAGAGAGTACTTTTTCATCCAAGTACCTTTTTAATTTTTCCACGACTCTTTAGAGACAAAGGGGGGGACCAGAAGGGCTAGTGCTAGCCCTGGCACTAGCTCTTCTGCAAAAAGGAGTCCGAGCTGAGGAAAGCTGAGGCTACTTGGAGCCCTGCAGAGCCAGTATTCTTCTGCTATGAGGCTGGTCTAAGAGACCGTCAATTACTCACACGCTGTGCTTCTGCCCCCTGGCAATGATGATTCAGATTCAGATTCGGCAGTTTACAATGGTCTTTCAAAGGACTCTTCATTCAGATTCAGCAGTTTACAATGGTCTTTCAAAGGACTCTGGACAATGGTCTGTCCAGTGGGGCTAGGTCCCCAAGAGCCAATGTGAACAGCAAGATGTGAAGAGGGCGCCCAGAGACATCAGTCTGGGAGTCAGAAACTGAACCTGACATTGACTAAGCCCTGAGGCAAAAATTTCAACTCTACTTGTTTGGCTCTAAACTCTATGACCTTAACCACAACTATCCTACTTTCTATATTAATAATATGTTAATAGTTTTTGTATATGACCTGTATGCTGGGTGGTTGACTGGGCACTACTATACCCAACTTTGAAAGTTAGAGAAATCAACTGCAGTAAAAAATATAGTACCAATATTTCAGTCCAATTTTGTCTGGCTTCAAAGCCAGCTGTGGGACTCTTCAAATGTCCAATGAACAGGGCAGGTTGAAAGGAGGAGCGTTCAGGCTGCGAACAGCACACATGACTATGGCTGGCTTGGTAGTGGCTGCGTCAGAGCAGGACTGGCTACATTGGGAGGAGCAATGGGAACAATGACAATATCTGGTGGTGGCAGCGTGGGCTGGGAGTGCATCAGCAGTGCTTCTGTGCCCTCTGTCAGGCTCTGGGAAAGCAACAAAGCAAGGGGGCATTTCAGACCCTCAAGGGACAACAGCAGGAAGGAACTGGAGTGTCAGGAGACTGACTGTGCAGCAGCCTTAGGCCTGCGGGGGATCAAAGCACAGCGTGAGATCCAGCTTTGCCGGCACACACAGGACAGAAGGTTGGCGCGGCGGCGGCCAGACACCCGCCAGTGTCTAGACTCACTAGCCACCAGGCAGCGGCCCATAAGCTCCGAGGCGTTCGACGGCCTCCGGCAAAACATAAGCCAGTGGACCAGGTTAAAGGCAGAGATTAGAGAAGAAAGGTGTCAGGATCCAGGAAATCTGAGTAGGAGCTGAAGCGAAGGAGGCTCTGGACAAAAACATAGCCCCCAGCCCCCCAACAGCCACCACGGCCTGAGAGAAAAGGGTTCTCTGGCCCCAACGTTCGCCCTCAGGGGTTTCCAAGCAGGCGAAAGGGCAGTGATCTGGCTCTAACTTATTAGAATCAGATGTGTTACCGGGACGCTCCCAAAAAGGCCATGCCTTTATTCAGCAATTAATTCTCATAAAGGTCATTATCGTGGCTATGATTGGGAGCATTCAAATACCAAATTATACATAAAAGGTTGCCTGGGCTGCAAATGACAATAGTGTGGAAGGTTAATCTTACGTTTTTTGTCCAAAACCACATTATTAATGGTGATAGGTACAAAGTAGTATGATGGACGATCTAGAGCCCAGGGGACCCACACGGCCTGAGAACAGGCCATGGAGGAAGCCTGTTCTCCCTACTTTCTTCTCCCTACTTTGGCCGTCAGATAGCTTCAGTCTGAGATTCAGCCTAGCCCCCTCTCTGTTCCCTGCTCCCCTCCAACCCCCAACCCTCAGTTTCTCCTTTTACTTCTGATCAACCACCATCATTTGAGTGCACAGGTGTGCAAAGCAAACACTGCAGGAGCCTACACGTAAAGAAACCGGAAAAGAGAGAGAAGGCGATATCTGATGTCAAGGCAATGACCTGGAAGTCAATGAGAGGATGCAGGTAAAGAAGCCATCAACTCCCAGAGCATGAGAGCATCGACACCGGCCCAGTTATGGCCTTGGAGTCACACCTCTTCAGCAGCTGGAATGGGATACCATTAAAGATTTTATTTATTTATTTTTAGGGAGAGGAGAAAGGAGGGAGAAACAGAGGGAGAGAAACATTGATGTGTGAAAGAAACATCGATATTGCCTCTCGCATGCCGCCAACTGGCAACCTGGCCCACAACCCAGGACTGTGCCCTGACTAGGAATCAAACCAGCGACCTTTAGGCTTGCAGAATGACGTCCGATCCACTGAGCCACACCAGTCAGTGCTGGAATGGGGTTTCTGATCATAAATCAGCATTTATCCTGGCTCTCTAGATGTCTGGGAGGTTGTTTGGAAAGAGAGAACAAAGAAGATATATTCTTCATGTTTTTTTATTTCACTTTAGTTTGTTTGAACATACTTTACTCCCTGAATGGAAAATTAGAACCAGTAGCTGTTGCTCTAAAGGTGCCAGCCATCATAGGATGACATTAGGAAATTCTGATCTCTTACTAAAACAAGTAAGCAAGAGATTCTCTCAACAAGGATAGGCAGCCTCCTGGGGCTCCTGACCCCGTCACTGCCACTCTGATTACATTCTGCGCTCAGAACCCCAAGTCACACAAACCAAAGTGATTTCCCTGAGTCAACACTGTGCTGAGAATTGTTACTTCATTTCTAAGCTACGAACAGGGGCTAGTCAATCTCTAAGGCCAAAATGCAAAGCCAGCTGGTGTCAGCAACTGGCTTCAGGGCTTGCCCGTGGTGCCCCAAGAAACCCAATGTGGAAATTTAGTAATTTCAGAAAAGGATATGAACTTTAGGGCAACTTTCAAGACTATATCTTTCCTATCACATTCCCTCCCTCAAAAGACCCCAAGTCCTGAGCACAGCGCCCTCCTAGGGTGATGGTTTCATTCATGGCCCATGCTTGGTTAAGCACCTGGTTCTGAAAATGTCAGTGGGAAACTGTCCCTAGGATAGGTATGTTCACAGTCAGCTTTGTGGGTATGACCTTGTCAAGCCCTCTGAAATCCTGAGCAAAGAAATGCTTATAAAAAAGTCGTTCAAGTCCCTATTTCCCTTATCTGATGGCCCAGCCACTGTAGCTGCCTTCAGTAAACCAGTAAACTAATCTTCCCACTGTATAGACATTGGCGTATAAGATGAAAGCATTCTGAGTTTTATTCACCGTACCTGGGACGCACCCACAGGATTTTGTTAAGGATAAGCTTTGTCTTCTTAAAATGGCAGGCTTTTTTTTTTCCCCAAAATAGTAAATCTGATCACCATGGAACCAGAGGAATTCTCTGGGATTATAGGAATGGATATTCGTATTCTTTATGTAGTAAAGTAAATATCTATAAGGTAGAAATCCTGCCTAAAAAGATTTTGTGCCACTTTCCTCTTACATAAAAGCACTATTTTCCCACAGCAAGGCTCTGGGTATCAGTTGATAGAGCCCAAGATATCTACAACTATAGGACACGTAAACAATGATTCCTACCTACAAAGGTGTTTCTAGTCCCTTCAAAAATTGGTAGAGGGCCCTCTCTCTAATAAACAGGCATACAGGCGCACCTCAAGGGCACCTGGAATTCCAGGATGGCCACATGCCGCTAACGCCCATCCACTTCTCTCCCTGCTTTGGCCCTAGTCCTCTTTTCCCTCTTTTCCGATGAAAGGGGGTATTCATGCAGGAGGTGCCAACTCACTCCAACCGATGTTACCCCCTTTTTTCATAGGAGCTTCTTACCCAAGAAGAGGAGGTTCTCCTTAGTTTTCCTGAATCTCAACTCCCCCACAAAACGGGAACTATTGTATAATATGTGCCAATCCACTTCATGGGATATTGTGGAAATCAAATAAGGGTAGAGCCATAAATATACTCTGAATTGTGGATCAAACATTGCACATTTGTGCAAAATCGTTGGTGAAGGGCGCGTGCGTCAGCTGTAATGAGTTCCGTCCATTCTGCTTCCAAACTCTTCCATCTGTTTGCTGAACACACCAGATTGTTGATCTCATTTTTCACTGAGGGCTTCTGGGGTTCACGGTGCTTACACATGCCTTTGAAAATGAGAGTGTGTGTGAGAGGAACTGCAAGATTGTCAATTTTTTAATGACAGTGTATTGGCACCTAGGGAACAGCCAAACGTTGCCGCAACCCCCATAATTCAGTGACCTCCATAAATCAGCCTGATGAGAAAGAAATGCTAAAGCAGGGATATTGCTTTCTGATGCCTAGAAGAGAGAACGAATGGCTTAAGGGTTCCTTTAGGGGTGACCTACTTGTCCAATAGCCCATTCCTCAAGTTGTCGTGTATAACCAAGGACCTCCAAGATGGGATGCAGAGAAAAATAAAGATGATAATGATAATATTATCCTGTGTCTGTCTTAGCCTTTTTGCATGTTAACTGTTTTAATAAGTTTAGAGTATTCATTGGTATAAATTTCTGTTAGGATAGGCTAACCGCTGTCACAAACACATCCAGTGATATATAACAGTCTCATATCCAATAAGAGTCTATTTCTCCTTCACCTGAACAGTTAAAGGCACTTCCTGTTTGGTTCCACAAAATTGCACAAGGCCCCAGGCAGATAGAGGCTCTGCCAGCCTCAGCACATGGCATTCAATGACTTCTTGGCATTGACATGTTGCAGACAGGAGGGTAAAGAACAGAGAGAATTAGTTTGGGAAGTTTAATGGAGCAGACCTGGGAGAAAGACATAACTCTTCTGCTCACATTGCATTAGCTACACTGAACTGCAAGGGAAGTGGAGAAATGTAATCTAGCTGTGGACCTAGGAAAAAGAGGAAATAGATTTTCGTAAGCATGTAGCTCCCTCTTCCCAGAAATCATTTTTTTAAATAATAATTAATTTTTGGCCAGCATTTGGGTGAATGACCTTAGCTGGTTGATTTATTCATACTCATTCACTTAACATGCATTTACCAAGCATCAATTCCATGCTAATCACTCTTTAGGCACTGGGAATACAGCAGTTTTAATAACATTGGAAAGTCTCTGTCAGCATAGAGTTTATATTCTAGTGTGGTCAGACAGACACCAAACAAGATAAATAAGTAAAAAAATATGAGATATTAGTGATACATATTAAGAAAAAAAATAAAATAGGGAAGGAGACAGGGAGTATAGGTGAAAGGGTTTGCAGCTGCAGATGGCATGGCCAACGATGCACAGGCAGGAGTGAAAGGGGCAGAGGCCTCGTATGGGAGCCTTGCAGGGCACCTCAAACAGGAGAGCCCAAGGCCCATCAACAAAGTTCCAGGTCTTTCATCTCCCAAGGTCCCACATCTGCTGAACGCAAACACTACACCATGTTTTTTACAAGATGATTAAACAATAACTGACACATTTTCTTCCTCTGTCACAAGCTACACTGAAATGATTGTACTCTGGGCCTACAGGTGAATGGTTATTCTCTGGAAACCAAACAAGCTGACTTTTCTCCTTTTGTGTGGGAAGCATTTCAATTCAATGAGAGACACAAGCCCCATCAACTTCAAGTACCAGTGAACGGCATTTATTTCCTGTTGGAGCATTAATTAATCAAACAGAGCTGACAAGGACAAATGTTATCACAAGGCGGGGAAGCAAGGGTATTTGCAGTTTTCTAAATTGTTAAATCAAGTACCCATCCTGCAGCCTGCTCAGGGGCAGGACTTACAGCTTCTTTGAGTACTAATTTCCTTTTGATGTTTCCATAGCAACATACATGGCATACGCGAGTTGCTCTTATTGTGGAGGGAGGAGGTTCCAGGTGACACATTTGAAGGAGAAGCATCTTGTTGTTTTTACTGCAGACACAGAAAGAAAAGCCTTTTAGTCCTTGGAAACAGAATGGCAATATCTTCTATTTGTGCAGCCCCTTCTATAGTAAGAGGACTTTGATCTAGAGCAGGGCTTATCTCCATTTTATAAATTTTACAAGCAAGAAAACTGAGAAACGGAGAAGGGAGAACCATGAAGAATACAGAACAGGAAAAAACTGGGGGGAAAATATAAATGGTCTTAAATTCCAAGCCAAAGGACATTAAACTGAGTTATTATTTAATAATTACTGATAATGTTAATAAAAGAACTACCCCCTCTTTTTCTATTACATGTATTCTCACTTAATCCTTATCACAGTCCTGTGACATAAGAATTGTATTCTTCTCCACTTTTCAGATGAGGAGACTGTGGTTTAGAAGAGTTAAGTCAACCAGTCTAGATCACAGAAGTGATTAAGAGTCAGATCATACAGGCCACTTTAAAGACGTTGATGGGAAATGGGGGCTTTTGGAATGTTTTAAGAAAAAAGTGACATGGACATAATCTTTAGAAGGGTCGATCTGGCTGCTGTGTTGGAAACAGACTGGAGAGAAACCAAGGCAGAAACAAGGAGTCCCGGGCTATCGCAGAAATCCACCCAGGAAGGGGTGGTGGCTGAGAGTGACAGCAGAGGAAGTACTGAGTTTCCTGCCTGTTTAGACAGGTGGCGTGAGGAAAAGAAATGAGTCCAGGGTAACTCCAGCTTTTTCGGCTTAATAATGGAATAATACGTTGTTATCAGCTAAGGTGGGGAAAGCTTCAGCTGTTTCAGGTTCTGCAAGGTTCAGAGGAACAGGAGTTCAGCATTGGACAGATTCAGCTTACGAAGTCAGTTAGACATCCAAGTGGAGATACCAGGTAGACAGATGGATATAAGAATCTGGA
The DNA here is from genome assembly GCA_004026545.1 of Mormoops blainvillei. Lineage (NCBI taxonomy): Eukaryota > Metazoa > Chordata > Mammalia > Chiroptera > Mormoopidae > Mormoops > Mormoops blainvillei. Next base: position 72,810 of record PVJD01006033.1, on the reverse strand, counting down.
GTATAAAAGTCTGGACTGAATTGATTAGGGTGAATTGGTAAATAAAATCATATAGGTTTCAAGTATACAATTCTGTAATACATCATCTGTATATTATATTATGTGTTTACCACCCAAAGTCAAATCTCTTGTCTCCTTCCATCACTATTTATCTCCCCTTTACCCTCTCCTACCTCCCCCACTTCCCCTTCCCTCTGGGTCACCATACCTTTGTCTGTGTCCCTGAGGGGGTTTTTTCATTTGTTTGTTTGTTTGTTTTTGCTTAATCTCTTTACCTTTTGCACCCAGCCCTCCAACACCCCTCCCCTCTAACAGCTGTTGGTCTGTGTTTTCTATGAATTAGTCTGTTTCAATTTTGTTAGTTTATTTTATTCATTAGATTCCACATATAAGTGAAATCATATGGTACTTGTCTTTCTCTGACTGCCTTATTTCATTTAGCACAATACTCTCTCCAGGTCAATAACAATTTTAATAAATAAATAAATTGTACTTTATAAAAAAGGCTAGACTGGACATGTCAATTTTGGAGTCATTGGCTTAGATGGCATTTATAACCATGAGACTGGATGAGATCACTGGGGAAGTAAATACAGATAGAAAAGGAGAGAGGATCGAGGCCTGAGACCTTGATCCTACACTGAGAGAGCAGAAGGAAGAGAAGAAGCCAGAAGGTCAGGCTCCCTGATGAGACGTCACATAATGCTTTCGGTCATAGGTCATTGGCCAGGGCAAGTCACACAGCCACGCTTAACCTCAGAGGTTAGTCACACTCCTGTGATTGGCAACATCGAAGCAGTCACCGATCCCTGCAGAGTCTGCTTCCAAGAACGGCTGACCCTCAAACAACCCATTGGTTAGGAGCACTGACCCGCCATGCAGTCAAAGATCCATGTAAAACTTCCGACTCCCCAAAAACTCAGTTGTCCCTCGGTATCAATGGGGGATTGCTTCGAGGGCCCCCAGGGTACCAACGTCTGCTGATGTTCAAGTCCCTTACGTAAAATGGTGCAGGATAATGCAAACCGTCCACCCTCTGCACCCAGGAAGTCAATCAACTGCGGGTCAAAAACTGTATTTTCAATCCACGGTTGGGAGTCCACAAATGCAAAACCCAGGGACTTGGAGGGCCAATTGCATATTATTTTTTTAAATCTATGTATAAGTCGACCCACACAGTTCAGCCCCATATTATTTAAAAGTCAACTGTACTTCTCAAGCCAGTCCCTTTCTAGCCACTGCTACTATGAGTTGTGAGCTCAGCCCTCGTAGCTTCTCGCCTGCATTATAATGAAAGCTCCCAACAGGGTTTCCTGCTGCCAGCCTGGCCCCTCTCCAATCCAACCTGCCTGCAGCTGCCAGGGGTCACTTTTGAAATCACAGTGTGAACCGTTGGTGGAGTCCCGTGGTTTTCAAGTCAGCATTCACAGCCCTCAGAGTGGCACACGGGTTCTTGGTGTTGCTACTGCCCACAACCTTGGTGTCATTTCCATCCCTCTCTCACTCACTTTGCCCAAGCCCTTACAATCCTCTCTCCTTGGCAAGGTTTACCTCTCTGTGCCCTCGCCCATGTTATCCCCTTGGACTGAGACGCATTTCCATCATTTCTTTTGCTGACTAAATCTGAGTTAGATTCAACTTCAAAAATCAGCTCAAGAAAGTTTTACTTCAGGAAGCCTTCCCTGACTCCCCATGGTCTGACTCGGTACATCGATGCCCCCCAGCACCATGTGCACAGGTTAGTCACAGCAGTCTCCAAGCCTTGTGTGACCTTCGTTTTACTGAACTGGTTCCTAGGTGATTTTTCAGCCTCATGAGGTCAAGAACCCGGACTTAGCCCTGTGCCAGACATATGAGGCATTCCTTAAGTGCCAGTTGAACGGGTCTCTCTATAAAGGCCTGCCAGGGTCTGCACTGGATACCGGAGTCTCAAAGATTAATCACCCACACTATCCACAGAGATACACATACAGTCTCTGGTACCGTGTCTGGAAGAAAAAGCCAAACCAGTAGGAAAACTAAAGAAAGAGAAAGAAGACAGAATGAGTTTCCAACGGAGTAAGTAAGCAAATGTTTCCATTTCCATTCCCGTCTTGACCCCAGCCATGGGAGCCCTTCCTTTGTAAAAACCGACGCCTGCCTTTTCCTTTTTCTTTTCTCTCCACTGAAATCCTGTGCTCTCTGTCCTTCCCCGGGAATCAGGACAGGCCTCTAGGATAAATGCAGAAACATAATTTAGCTTATCCCTCCCAGGAAACACATCAGTTCCTTAAGATGCCTTATCACAATGAGCAACAAGCTATTTCCGAAAGAAATTCAGACCCATGACTAGGGATTAGGGTCAGGGTTGGAGACCATGGTGGGGAGGAAAACAGAGAATTTTTAACCTGTTTCTTAAGTCACAAACTTAAGCGGTTCCCTTTTCTGACATAGCGCTAGGGAAGAAGTGCTGTTCACCTGGACTTACCCTCACAGGTAGCAGGGGGCTTCTCTGCCATCAGCCACGAGGGGTACGATGGACAAGGGGAATGGTGAAACCTGCCAACTTTGTCTCAGGCCCGCAGGGTCCCTACACCTTTTGTCTGACTTCACTAACAAACTCATCGGAAAAGAACTGAATTGCTCACAAAGTATTTTTGTGTTTATTATGTATAAAATTAAAAATAAAAATAGAATTTTATTTTTGTGCTGGTTCCAAGAGATATAACAACCACGCATAGTACTTCCTATGCTACATGCATTATAACATCACCGAGTGAACAAAGAGGCATGGCAGTAAAGGGGTTATCCAGTTTTCCAGTTCTGAAGGACCTTGGACCAGCTACTTAACTTCTCAGTTTTCCTAACTGTTAAATAGTCTAACAATAGTACCTGCTATCTTATAAAACAGAGTTTCTCAGCCTTGACATTATCAATATTTGGCCTGGATAATTCTTTGCCCTAGAGGGCTGCCCTGTGCATTGCAGGGTGTTTAGCATCATCCAGTAGCAGCTCCCCCTCCCTCAGTTATGACCACCAAAATGTCTTTTGATATTACAGACTGTCTCCAGGGATGGGGCGGGGAGGAGGAATTGTCCCTGGTCAAGAAAGATTACGAGTGAAATAAACATATCAATAGATATAAAATGCTTAGACCTGTTCCTGGCACATAGCAAGTGCTTCATGACTTGGCCCAGAGGATAACAAAGTCTGAAGGAGAGAGAGACAGTTTGTTCTGTAACAAAGAGGATTTCACTGTTCTTGTAGAGCTCCTAATAAAGTTACACATTTCTGAAATCACCCTCCATCCTTCACAGGCCTTGGTAACTGGACCCAGGTGGCCTTGGCCACTGACAAACTTACAAGCACTTACGTTATTTTATCTCTCCCTCTTCTCTACTAAATAATACAAGCAATTTGTTAAAACTAGCACTTATTATCCCCCTCGACACTTGAATGGCTGCTTAGCCAAAGACATTGTACACTATACAGAATATTTTTATTGGATTTTATGAACAATAAAAATAGCCCATCTGGCCTCACTCTTTTTGTCTTTATTTAAAGGCCATTTTGTTAGAATATCAAAAAATTTGGTTTCCCTACCGCAGAGGGAAATGTTGCATCTCCAGGACACTGGTGCCCAGCGCTCTCCTGGCCCTCAGAAATTACCAAAGTGGCCACCCCATTGACAGACAGCTCCTGCTGTTAGAAAGTTGGTCCTCGCCCCAAGCCTAACTCTTGTATCCTCTCTGCACACCGGTCAGTCAAGTATTAATTGTGCAACTGTTGAGTGCAGGCACCTTGGCTCTCATGCCACATACAAGCCCTACCCCCTTCATGACAGAAATCAGATAAATGAAGATAATGACAATCCTCAATTTGGTCCTCTCTTCCTTGACTAAAGTTTCAGCTCAGCTCAGTTCAGTTCATGATTCCTCACAGATAACGGTGTCCTGGCCCCCGGCCATCTTCATCCCCCTTCTTCAGAAGGTGCACTTTAATTCGTCAATGGACTCTTCGAATGAGGCATCCACATGGCACACCGCACTCCAGGTATGATCTGACCCTTAAAGAACCCAGCAGCACTATTTCACCGCTAATCTACCCCCAGCCTGCAATGCAGCCCAAAATGGGCCATCTCTTTTAGCAGGCAAGGCCTCCACACTCTTACACTTTTAAGCAAAGTAAGACCTCATGTCTTTTTCTTGAAAATTCTCTCCCAGCAAATTTACCCCCACCCTATATACTTACACATCATGTTTTGAAACAAAAATGCATAGTCTTCCATTTATTGCTACCATATTTAATCTTGTTTCCTTGAATAAGATCCAGAATGTCAAGACAGTTTTGAGTGTGCTTTCTGAAAATCACGGTATCAGCTAAATCTTCCTTCCCTTATTTTTCACTGACAGCTCTGGGTTCTCCTAAATTTTGACTGAATAAGTTATTGTCTTTATCTAAACCATTGATAGGTAAACAATATCTCACGGGCCAAATCCATTCCACCACCTGTTTTTGTAAGTAAACTTTTACTGGATCACAGCCATGCTCATTTGTTTACATATTGTCTATGACTGCTTTCCCACAGCAATGACAAAACTGAGTAGTTGCAACAGAGGCTGTATGTCCATAAACCAAATATATTTACTATCTGACCCTTTACAGAAAAAGTTTGCTGAATCCTGAATTAAAGTCTTGAAACATGTAGAATAGAATCCAGGCAAAGACAGTGTGCCGCGAGCCTACGCTTCAATACAAACGATTAATCAGCACATTTAAGAACAGCAATTCACATGATTTTGAATCTGTGTAAAACTGAGATCATTTCTAGGGTCTGTGTAGATTTCAAGATACACTCTGCTTTTGGCATTGCTTCATCCTAATAATCCCATCAAAGCTAAAATGGAATTAATTCATGAGCTGTTGATTACTTAATTCAAAAGTTATTCTGCTATTGTATAGAGAGTTGAAAGAATGGATTTGGAAATAGAACAAGTAAGTTTTGAAGGAATGGCAGGAGGCTGGAAAGAAAATTGATTCTAAGAAGCAGTCAGAGGTCCAGATCCAAGGGGGACCTCTGGAGAGATGTACAGGTGTATTCTGATGGTGGTTAATGCTTCCCACTAATGCTGGCCTGGGTTTGCCGGGGTTTGGCATTGCTCTGAGGCACCAACTTGGAAAATTACCATAGTCCCTACCCAAAATTGTCAGATAGGCCCCCTCACTGCTGCCCCCACAGACAAGTGATGACTTACTAAACCCAACACTGTATTGGAACCCAACACCTGCATGGTAGTAAATTTTCACAGCCTTAAATCCAGGCAACCCAAAGCCATTTTCCACCCTTTAAACTTAATGCCCTCTTCTCATTTCCAACTAACAATCCCCACAGCAGTTTCCTAGAGCCTGAGCATACAGTCTCAATTGTTCGAGGCAAGCCTGACTGTTGAAAAAATGATATTTGCATTCAAAAACACATATATTAACAGAACTCTTTTGCTAACAAGCACTTGGCTTGATGCGTTGAGCCTGAAAATTATCTGAGAGTAGGGCTGAGAGTTACGAGGAAGAGAAAGGATATTGCCAAGGTTAAAGTCATTGGCTTTGGTATCCATCAGACCTGGATTGGAATCTTGACCTTTTCCTATTATTTGAAGCCTCCAAGCCTCAATTTCTTCATCTATAAAATAGAGATAATAGTAATGCTTCCTCACATGGTCATAAGAATAAATGATATCATGTATACAGAGTACATAGTACCTGGTACCCTGTAAGTATTCAGTAGATGTATATTATTATTGTTATCAGTATCTTCGTGATTATTTTACCAGATATGTAAGAAATATTTTGATTTTCAATGATTTCTAAGAAAATGCCCAAAGCACCCCTTTCTGAAAAACAGCACTGAAAGCCCAGGCCCTACTCACATGATAGCATGAGGAATATACAGTTCTGAGATTTCCCCAAGGCAGGAATGCAAGCACTAAAGCAGATGTGGAAAGAATGTTTTCAGTTGATTGCCTACCTGGGATACTCTCATAAAAGAAGTCATTATATTACTAAACAAGTAATTGCCTTTGTTTTATTATTTTTCCAAATAAAAGTCACCCATGTTGAACCTAAGAGCCTGCTGCCTAGAAGTACCCAAGACCTCCAGTCCCACTGCGTAAGCCTTACCTGTAATATTTGTATTAAGATGTAGGTTCAGATGCTTAAAGAAAAAGACAAAAACACTGTGGCTCAAACAAGACAGAAGTTTATTCCACTCTTATCATAACAGTCCAGAGATGCCACAGGACTTGCACGTGGCTTAAGGGTCATGGTGTTTGCATACATGCTCTGCTCCACAAAAGCATCCTGGGACCCAGGCTCCTACTTTGTTGTTCTGCAACCTCCTGTGGTCCCTGGACCAGCAGTTCTAGCATCACCCAAAAAATTGTTAGAAATGCAAATTCTCATGCCCCACCCCAAACCCACTGAATCAGAAACTCTGGGGGTGAGGCCTTCAAATTTGTGTTTTGCCAAGCCTCCTAGGTGCTACTCTTATCTATGTGGTCAAAGTGGACTTACCCTCACTTCGGTGTTCTAGACCATGCAAAGGAAGAGACGAAAGACAAGTCATTTCCTGTCAATGAAGTGAAATGGAAATTATACACATTGCTTATTCTATTCACTCTCCACTGACAAAATGTACGGTCGAAGGACACATTTCGCTGCAAGGTAAATGCGGTCTCTAGAGGGGTAGTCACATGGCTTGGTGAAACTAGGCGACTTCATTTCCAGGATTACAGAAGGAAGAAGTGGGAACCAGAGGGAGTTCTTACAGTCCACAACTGAGGCTGGAAGGGCACCTCCCAAGGTGGCTCCAGCTCGGAAAAAGAGGGTGCTCTATAGAAGGTGGTGTGATTCCAGAGTCTCTGAAAGATGATCTGAATTAGTACTGGTAAAGAAAAATGGCACTGGACACAGTTAAATAGGCCAGGGAGGCTTTATTCAAGACTCTTGCCATAGCGTAGAGAGACTGAAAAGGGGAAAGGCAGGCGAGCTGTTAAGCATCGGGGTGAGCTAGTGGAAACGTGCCGGAGGAAGGGAGGTGAGAGGTCCGTAGGTGAGATCAGGTTCTCTAATGATACTTTTGCAAGTTAGGCTCCTACCTGACCACAGAGCCCAGGAGATGGGGAGCACTCCCTTTCCTTAAGATTACATTTCAAAGAGAGGGCTCCCAGTTCCTTGAGAGAGACATTCCTGCATTACAAAACTGGCAAGAGGCTAAGGGAAGATTTACATTTCAAAGGGGCAGAGAAAGCGTTCACAAGAGGGGGCTTTCCAAAGTGAGTGCTCCAAGAAAAGGTCAGAGGTATGGAGCTAGGAAGGAGCTTCGTTGGGGGGCTGACAAGTTGGGTCGAGCTGAGAGGAACCGGAAGGACTTCTGCCTCGGCAGGCTCCTTCCGAGAGAGGGGGTCCTCTGCACACTCCGCAGAGAGGCCCCAAAGCCCGGGTCGGCAGCACTGTGTCCCCGCTGCGGCATCCAGAACTGATTTCCCTTTCACTGTGAAAACAGCCCACGTTTATATAGAAAGGTATTTCTCTTCCCCTTCATCTTTGGCTTTCTTTCCTCTCCTTTGGCACCTAAACTGTTAGGGTTGTGAAAAATCATTTCTTTTAAAGAGGCAGAATTGAATACCAAGGCTTTCTTAATCAGTTCTCAGCACTGCACCAACTTAGCTGACTTTGCATGTTTTAAAAGCTGCCCAGCTCCCTGTAGAGGCACGATAACAGCCATTTAACACGGCTGCAGCTTGCAGGCCTTCTCCCGTGTAATTCTGGGCCGCTTTTTACCTGGATGGCTTAGGTGCCGTTCTGCTCAGCGACAAGGTTCTCCGATGGGAGACCACTGGTGAAAAAGATTCTGAAACACTGTCAAGAGCAATTCATGCAGAAACAAGAAGAAATTCTATTTCAAAGGAATTACTGTGACTATAGTTCAGAGTCTTGACTAAAAATTGTGCCTATCTCTAACTCTGGATGAAAAAACAAGTCAGTCATTGAATCCTCTTCCAGGAAGACTTGTCAGGGCTCGCTTCCCATCCCTTCAGCTGGGTGTGAAGGGGTCCTTCCACAGCTCCACTGTCATCAAACCATCTATTTCCTTTTCATTATAAAGCTCAGCCTTTACCTCAGGGCAACAGGCTTGTTTAAAGCCCGAAGTCTAAAGCTGCTTCCCCCCTCACCTGCCCCAGTGGCAATAGCCATTCTTGTTCATCCCATAGCAAGTTAATGCTAGAATTAACAGTAATGGGGCTGCGGTGCAAAGTGATGGAAGCATTCTGCTCTGAGGTCTGTTCCTTCATCCTTTCTGCTGAGCTGGAAAACTGACCCTTCTGTTTCTCAGGAAACACCATCCAGGCACCTGAAAACATGGGCCTGGGGAGTCCCTGAGACGGTCCCTCGAGGTGAGTTCCGGGGCCCCGGCCCAGGGAGCCCATTGGATTTATTGGTCAAAGTAGGCAGGCTATGAACCAAGTGGAGAGGTTAGTTCCCACTTCACGGAGAGCAGCAGAGCACAGCGTCAGAACTACACAGGTGAGATCTGGGAGGCAGATCAGATAGACTCTTTCTCCTTCCGAGGAAAGGCATGTGTGACCATAAGTAAGATTCCACACAGAAAAGAAGAAGACAGCTATTACTCATTGTGCGGCGCACAACCAGAGGCAAGGGAGTGTCTGGCCTCATCGGATGGAGCCGAGTCTAGTCAGGGAGAGAACAAATCCATCAACCTGCAAAGCCGCCGACCCGCCTTAAGGCCTCTGCCGCCTGCCATGCAGTTACTGCTAAAGCCAGCGTCGTATTTCAGAGTTTTCTTGACTGAAACAGATAAGCTGTTACCCTTGAGGGGTTTGTTTGTTTTCTTTTTTAACGTTATTAAGGTTTGTTGTTTTTATGAAACACCATTCAACTCATGTCCATGTGTGCCTGCTGCCTTGCAATCAAGCCTCAGAGACTCTTATAAAAATCAAATAAGATTAACAGATCCTATTTTTAAATAACTGCTTTTGAATACTTTTTCGATGGTATTTTCTTAAATGGCCCCCCAATAAATTCAATCAAATTTTTTAAAAAATAAATAAAATGGTCTAATAAAATACCCGGTATTGCTATGCAAAACTGAGAGTAAGACATTTAACGAGGGATAAAGCCCCTCCCACCCCTGGCATCCCAAAGTACAATGCTTGAAGCCTAGGTATCTGGATTAAGAAGTCCAGCCTATCTCCTCACCACCACCTTCACAGAGCCACAGTTTACACCACTGAAATAATAACCAACATAAAACAATGAAATGGAAGATACTTACCCCTGGAACCCAAGGACAAGAAGAGTGCTTTCAATTCACATTCAATTTGGTTCTGAGCTTTCTGGAAAACAAGATAAACAGGAAGTCATCGTGAGTCTCCTGGCTTGTCTTCGCACAATCTGAGCTCTAGCAGGGTCCAAATTTTCATCTTTCTGGTTTTATAGATAAAGAAACTCAAACACAGAGAACACAGGAGTTTTGCACAAGTTTACAGACCTGAGCTGAGTCTAAACTTGAACCCCAGTCGATTAAGCCTTGCTGAATTCCTGTGCCATTTTGCACGCTGGTCTTTCCCTCCAGCCCTCAAATATGGCTCTTCCCTCCACCTGAACAGAACCAAGGTACAACAGTGGCCAGGGATGGCTTTGGCAACAACCAGATTCATACTTACGAATCACTGGGCCATTAAGCTGCAACTTGCATCTGATTATGCATGTACACATGTGCTCCTAGGAGGCACCGGATAGAGAAAGCTGTGCTCTTCCACTAATGAGTTGTGTGAACTTGGCAAAGAGTGATAGAGAAGGAAACTAACACCTGTGACCAGGCCAGCTGAGCTACGAGCATTTGCATATATTCACCTTATTCAGTACACCTGAACAGCTTGCAAGATGAGGGTACTAAGGCTCAGATGAGAGCTGAATAGCTTGGCCAAGGTTGGCAACTATTAAGTCGCAAGATTAAAATTTAAAATCCAAGTCTGTGTGACTCCAAAGCACAGGCCCTTCCCATAAAACAATATTGGTGCCAAATGCTACACTGTCTTTCTTCATGTACAAAATGTGGGATGTTTACAAAAAAGATATATATGTACGTGTACATGTACGTGTGTGTATATGAGCATAGAAAGGGTCTTAAAGAAAAATTCCAAATGGTTAACAAGGGGTTTTCTCTGGGGTGAGGAATGAGCATAGTAGAGGAACAGTGAGGAGGAGGGCAAGAACATACAGATAAAATTTGAATCCTTCACTATTAAAATGTATTTATGTAACACTTGTGCAAATAAAATAAAATAAAATAAAATAAAATAAAATAAAATAAAATGGATTGAGCCAGATAATTTCATTAAGCCTCTTCCAGCTATTCCATTGTATGTTTCTCCTTACTAAGGAAGCCGCAGGTTCAGGAGCCTCCCACAGACCCACTTCACCGGAACAAGTACGGTGGTTTTACTAACACTAGAGCAATTGTGCCACCCAGTGGCCACACTAAAAATTATGTCATGTGTTCACTGTTCAGCCTGGAGAAGTGGGAAAAGAGTTTAATTTTTATTTTGTAATGACAAGTAATTAATTTAACTTGATAAAAGTAATTTTTATCTATTATAAAATGTATTATTCCACAAGCCAGCCAAGTCTGTGTTCTATGTTATTACCATGCTGGCATATTTCACTCCGTTAGGCTGAGAGACTCACACAGAGCCTCAGCCAGAAAGAAACTGAGGCGCCATGGAGCCGCCCTCATCATTTCAGAGAGGAGGAAGTCTGAGCCTGGGCTGAGGATCTCTCCTTTCATCGACAACGCCATTCACCACCCCAGCACCGCCTCAGGTTAGCTACCGAAGGGATACCAGGAAGAAATCTCCTTCCTAGATATATCCCACCCCCAGGCTCTGATGCTGGGTTAAGAGGCAAGTCCAACTGAGCAGCATTTAAGGCCATAATCTTCAAGATATATCCTTGAAATTATTTGGAAGTGTGGTGCCGTCAAACTCTCCATAAAACTCTTAAAATGTAAATTGAGGCCACTCCTGCAATAAGATCCTCAAATATTCCTCAGTAGGTCCATTCTGGGTCTGTGGGTGCTTTTCAAGCTGCCATACAGATGCACATGACACCAATGAGCCATCACAGTCAGCAGAAATTCTGAATTTCAAGAGTGCACGGAGCCATGGCCCACATGGCTCAGTTGGTTGGGCGTTGTCCCACAAAGCAAAAGGTTGCCGGTTGGATTCCCGGTCAGGGCGCATGCCGGCGTTGCGGCCCAGCCGGTCGGGGTGTATGCAAGAGGCAACCAATAGAAGTTTCTCTCACACATCAATGTTTTTCTCCCTCTCTTTCTCCCTCCCTTCCCCTCTCTCTAAAACACAAAAAAATATTTTTTTAATATTTTTTTAAATGCATGGAAGAGTGCTGTTCCGGGAAGGAGTGATATATGCATTATCTAAATATTAACCCTCTAATATGATTTCCAGAATTTTCATGAAAAGGAGGTTTTTTAAACGCTACTGGTAGAAATGTGCATTGTTAGAGCATTTCCTAAAAGCAATCTGGCATCTGTGCCCTGGCCGGTGTGACTTGGTTGGAGCATCGTCCCATAACCGAAAGGTTCCGTGTTCATTCCCTAGTCTGGGTGTGTACAACCCCCAGTCCAGGCACATACCAGGAAGCAACCAATTGATGCTTCCTCCTTGCATCAGGGTTTCTCCCTCTCCCTTGGTCTCTCCCTTGGTCTCTCCCTTCCTCTCTAAAAAGCAATGAAAAAATGTCCTCGGGTGAGGATTAAAAAAAAAAATTTAAGCAATCTGGAATTTGTTACAACCTAAAATCCTTCATAAGGGTATGTCTATAAGGATATTTCTCACGGCTTTGTTCCTAGCGGGGAGGGGGCAAGGGAGAGAGAGAATGCCCATAGATAAGGAAGTGGTTGCATAAATTATGGTACTTTGATGCCATGGAATATTATGCCACTGCTTAGAGTGAATTTGAACTATAGAAATTAATTTGAATAAATTTCCGTGGGGTACCATTGAGTGGGACAAAAAAAAAAGCTAGACTGCAGAGCAAATTCCCATTTAATAAAAGAAATAAAAGCCAAAAATCCTTATATAAATATGGGCATATGTAAATGTTTATTTTGCATGTATACTTGTATACCAGACTATAAGCATGAAAAATAGAGATAGATACTAGATAAGTTAAAGAAAAGAGGTTGATAGGGCAAATATATACATTAATTTCCCATTAAGTTATCTGAGGAGAAAAATTATAATTTCTAGAAAATTCCAAGTAAGTTTAAAAGTCACCAAGTAATTGACCAGCCTGGAACACCCAATAACAGTGTCCTGTCAGAACTCCTATAGTGTGTGTTGGCCTCTGCTTGTAGGAGGAATAGCAGAATACCAAATACTTATTTTCCACATACTCGTACAAACACACGCACACAAACGCACCTGTGACGGTAGCTATGAGAGCAAATCACTGAGCCTCGGTTTATCCAGCCATGAAATGGGGGTAATAACTCACCGATCCCATCGAGTCATTTTAAGGGTTAGATGAGATCATGCGTTTAATGCACTCAGCACGATGATCAGCATGCAGTAAGCCCTCAGTAACTGATGGTGGTGGTGTTGCTACTGTTTCATTATTGCTAAATTAAGACCAACGAACAGCAGCTCTGGGCAGTGTCAGACCTTAAGCTCTCCATCTCGGGTATGTCAGGCAGAGGCCAGACAACCAGCTGTCACCTGTTGTGTAAGAGTGTCCTTCATTAAGTGGGAGGCTGAATCTCGTGGCCTCTGATGACTCCTCTCACTCTATGCCCTGTGACTTTGCTTTTCTATGAGTTAACACATGCCTAGGGTCATCGAGGCCTCAGGTTTTTCCAATCCTACCCCACCCCAACTTCATCTGACAGAACAATGAACCTGCACATCAAAATGAAGTGAGAATACATGGTGACCTTTAAGACCTGGGCAGCAAAAAGGAGGGGGCACCATATAGCTATAGCCCTTCCCTTTGTTTTTATCACCTATTTCAATGCCTGGTTTTTACTTAATAAATGTTTCTTGAATGAAGTATTTCTTGGCATGCTTGCTTTCTTTGTTCTCTATTTAATGAAAGCGTTGTCTTTTCCTTGCCCATTTGGAACGGTGAGGCCAGGCATTACTTTCAGTCCCTCTCTGCCCTCCACAAGGGATATGTGATTTCAAATCAGGTTCTCATTAAAACTCAAGTCCTCTGTTACTCTTTATTACACAGGGGCTCTTAATCTGTGTGTGGTGGGATGCCTGTGTCAGTAGGTGAAGCCTATAAAGGCACAGTTAAAATACACCGTATCACAAGGAAACCAAAAATACTGAAATACAGCCCTGTCCATGATCCCCAAGACTCCACTAATACCAAATAAGAACCCATGAGAAGGGACCCAGTAAAGGTTGCACTTACCAAAGACGCAGATTGAGACTGAGCACTGACCACTGAACTGCCCGTGGTTCCCAGCTCCCCACTTTCGCAAGCAGGTCATTATCAGCCCTACACCCTCCTCTGATCCAGGGAAGACAGCTCCTTAAGTTAGCCACTTCATCCCTATTTTTTCATTCTCTATTGTTCTGTTTGTCACCCTGGACACCAGATAGAACAGATATTACTAGGATCATCGTCACGGTGAAATGCACAGAGCAACGACTTTGAAATGAGCTGGCACGGATTCTGAATCTCACTTTTGGCCAAGGCTAAGTCCCTAAGAGCTTCTTCCTCTGAGGCACAAGGTCACAGAAGCAGTATAAGTAAGGTGTCTGGCGCAGAGTCTAGCAGGCGGTTAGAGCTCCAAAAACATTGACTCCCTTCCCCCTGTACAATCAACGTGCTGGTTACTTCCGCTCTCCACTCATCATCGTCTGACTCTCTGCAGCAGGAGGTCACAGGCATGGACCACATCCATGCATCCCTTACCCTTTGCCTTCAGTTAGACCCAGACATTGAGAAGCACCAACCGAGTAGTGGAAAGAAAGAGAAAGTAAAATCAGGTTTTAAAAATCATCTAGCTCCTTCTCTACTAGGTCAGCCGAGAAGGGTGCTCACCTCTGATAAAGGCAGCCCTGCCCGTAAGGCTTCTTTGGACTCCCATGGCACTCCCAGAGCAGCCCCTCCCTTGCTCCTCAGGCCTAGGAATAGAAGAGCTCCTAGGCTCCTAACCCCGGAGTGATGCCCCACCCTTTATCAGCTTCCCTTCTTCCTGTCCGCACCATTATAAATAGTCCTTTTACTAAAGTCTCCCCAATTATCCCATTGGTATGACATCTGTTTCCCACTGGAACCCTGAGGGACATAGACAGTGGCTGACAAAGTGAGAAGGCACCAGAGTAATTCGTAAGGCATGTGTCAAATCATTCAGAGATAGGCACGCGCGCACACGTACACATCCACACACACTAGCTTAGCATTTGTAGTACTGAACGTGCTTTGGACATTTCCTTGTCCTGGTCAGACTGGCCCTTTTTTATACTTGAAAAAAGAGGAAAGAGGCAGGCAGACAGCTGAGGGATAAAGCTAACTTCAATCCTTCACAGTTACTTACAGCAGTATATGAAGACGAGGGTAGAAGGTACAGAAATAAAAGCTAGATCTCTCCAGCTGTATCTTCATTTTATAGACTTGACTTTGGAAACATGTAAGTATTTATATAATTATAAAACAAATTAAATGTTAAAACAAAGCTAAGATTCAAAAGCAAAACCACTCAAATCGAAATATGGATTGGCTTGATGGCACGACCACCCAGAAAAGAACTGCTTCCAAAAAACCTGAAAACACAGTCATTGGACAGTTTCCTCCTGGTAGGATATAACTTAAGGCAGTAGTTCTCAATGAGTGACAATTAGGACCCCAGGAGACATTTCTGATTATCACAAGAGGCGAGAGCTGCTAGTAGTATTTAGGAAACAGAGACCAGAAATGCTGCTAAATGGTCTACGATGCACAGGATGGCTCTTCACAGCGAAAAAATTACCCAGTCCAAATGTCAACATTGCCCCCATGGTGAAGCCCTGTTTCAGACAGGGGTCCACATACATTTTCCTTAGACGAACAGTAAATATTTTAGATTTGGTAGCCGTCCAGCCTCTCTTGTATTGACTCAACTCTGCTGACTTAGTGAGAAAGCAGCCACAGACAATATGAAAATGAATGAGCACGGCTGTGTTCCAATAAAACCTTATTGACAAAAACATGCAGTCAATTCATACTCATAACTTGCTGACCCCTACATTAGCATAAAAAGGAAACAAAAAGATGATTAAATTGAATTTAGTAATTATATCATTGGTCATAGTTTGGGTACTTGTGTCATGACATAGTGCAAAGGAGTAATTATGTTGGAATCATTGGGAACTAGAATTTTCTGTATACTAGCAACAAAGAATTTTTTTTAATGTTTTAAATGTAGAAAACAGCAACAATACCATATAGCTTGAAATATATCTAGTAAACTATGTGTAAGACCTCTGCATTGAAAACTATAAAACACTTCTTAGATAAATAATAAAAGATCTAAATAAATGAAGAAATATGGGAGGTTCATGCACTAAAAGATTCAATATTTTTAATACATACAGTCTCCTTAAATTGATATATAGATGTTATATGTAAAAATGCAAACAAGCTATTCTGAAGAAATAGATGTTGTGATTCCAAAATTCACAAGGAAATTAAAAAGTTCTAGAATAGTCAAATAATCTTGAAAAAGAAAAATAATGTTGGAGGCTTTACACTACCTGATTTTAAGACTTACTATAAAGTTATAGCAATTAATATAATAGGGTATTGGATAGGGGTAGACAAATAGATAAATGAAACAAAACGAGGAGTCCAGAGATAGACACACACATAAAGCCAATTTAACAAATTGATTTTTACAAGGTCAACATAAAGGATGAAAAGAATCTTTTTTTACAAATGTTGCTGGAACAAATATGATAGATATCTAGATTGGGCGGGCAGTAGGGGAAGAGCCTCAACCCAACCTCATCCCATACACAAAAATTAACTCCAGGTGGATCAGAGACCAAAAAGCAAAGCCTAAAACCCTAGTACTTCTAGAAGAAACCATAGAAAAATACCTTCACGATTTCAAGGATAGCAAAGTCTTCTTGAGCCCGACACAAGTCACATGCCATAAAAGAAAGAACTTGATAGATATGACCCCATCAAAATTAAAAATTTCCGTGCTTCAAAACACACCACTAAGAAAAAGAAGACAAGTCATTAACTGGGAAAAGCTATTTTCAGCATATATATGTGGCTAAGGAACAAAAACAAAAAGCTCATATTCAGTATATGTAAACAACCTCTACAAATCAACCATAGAAAGATGAAAAACCGAGGTAAAAATGTGAAAAATACATGCAGACACTTCTAAATATGCATAAACGAAAAGGCCGGTAAGCACATTAAAGGTAACCAACATCATGAAACATCAGGGAAATGAAAATTCAAACCTCAATTATCATTTCCTTCCAACTAGAATGACAAAAATTGAAAAGACTGGCAACACCAAATGTCCGTAGGGATGCAGAGGCACCAGAACACGCAAGAACTGTGCTGGTCGGTTTATAAAATGTTACAACTGCACCAGCTGGGCCGCAAGATGACGACAGTTGAATCTGAGTGAAGTGTACACACATAGTCTTTCTCCACTTTTGTGTATGTGTGAAATTTTCTATAATAAAAACTTTAAAAGAAAAAAAAGAGTGCAACTCTGCCACCAAGGAAATGACCCTGATTTTCAGAGAAAAGATACATTTTCCCAGCCACGACATTTAATACCAAATAGTAGCACTGGTTTTTCTAAACTCAGGCTGCATATTAGAGACTTTTTTAAAAATATCAATCCTACGCCCTATTCTGAACTGGTTAAGTCTGAATGTTTAGAAATAGGGCCCATGTGCAGTATTTTTTTTTAACTCTCCAGGAGATTCTGATGTTCAACCATTAACTCCAGTTTGCTTTTCATCCCCCTTTGGATACTGTAACAAGTAGGAACCTGACAAGAAGCAGAATGCACCCCATAGGAGACTATCTGTAGAAATCTGGGCATGATTAAGAGACGGAACGCACTCATCCGGAAACCATTAATACCCTGGAGATGAAGGGATAAGCCACGGAGCAGTGTTGCCGGAGCCCAGTGAGGGCAGAGGCTGTGCAAGAGCCAAAGTCATGGGTGTGACCAAAGCAGGAGGGGACACAAAAGAGTCCCTGACCTCCCTCTCCTCCCACCTTCCAGGTTGACAGGGACATAGTCTCCAGGAGGGGACACAGAGCAGACCAGGAGCTGGCAGAGTATACAAAGAGGGTGGGCAGGGAAGAGCCAGCATATGCGCCAACCGCATGGATGCCAGCAATCCCAGTTCCCCACCGTGGTCTAGCCTGTCTCCCCAACTCCTGACTTCCCCTCTTCCTCCTCACCCCTGGAGATCCAAGGAAAAACTGAATCACTTTCTCGAACCCACCAATGGGAAAGAGGTCAGAGGACAATCTCAGGGCGGAGCTTGCAGTTCTGCAGAAACTATGCCTCAATCACAAAGAATTTAAGTCGCCAAGCTACAGGAACAGTGGAATCATGTTACATCACCAGCAAAGAATTAGCTTCTGATTTTCCTTTCCTGGATGCTCTTAAAAAAAAAAAAAAAAATCAGCTAATTAATTACAGAGACTATAAAGCATTGTTTTCAAAGACTGTATCTTAAAACGCTATGTGAAATCTCATCTTTTGATGTGGAAAGGCCCAGGGATATCACATAGATCATTCCCCTCATTTTATAAAAGGGGAACTAAGGCCAGAGAGGTGAAGTGATTTGCCTAAAGTTAACCATCTGGTTAGGAGCAGAGTCTATAAACACCGACTCACAGCCCAGGGTGCTTCTCACTACACCCCACAGCCCCTCAAAATTGGAACATTAGACCCCCAGGGTAGGAAGGCCATGTAAACACCTGCCACTTACATTTTACCCTTCATCTCCAAATGTGACTGCCCAGATCTATTTCATGGCAATTACTTGATCTATCGCAGAGGGCTGAGTGTTTAAAGCTGAGAAAGGAAATGAATGCCAACCAGCTTCTGTCTGGCTCCCCAGAGAGTGCCTGATCCAGAAGGCAGGTGCTGAGTGGGCCGCCTGAGACCCTGCCAAGTTGTCCGAGGGAGGCGGACTACGTGAGAAGGAAGCAGGCTTCAGTAGCTTCCTGACAAAAATCTAGTCAGCTACCAAAACCCCTGTTTCTGGCATTTGCCCTGCCTGTAGGTCTGGGAGCTGGCGTCTCAGGAGCTGGCTGCGTGGCTGCAGGGTGAAGGCTTGAGCAAGGGCCCTTCCCTGGTGAATTACGAGGAGGGGGTGGGGAGACACAGGTGGTGGGAGACACCGAGACAGCAGATCCCGGGGCCTAGAGCCAGGAAGGGGGCCAGGGGAGCAGCATGTTCTACCCAGCTCAGGGCGGAAGGCGGGCAGCCGCAGGGCAATGGCTGAAGGTAGCTCTTCTAAAATGAAATTAGCTCTCATGAGTCTGGGCTACTACAGTGGAGGTCCAACCAAGGAGGAGGAGACAGAGCGGCAGCCTCTCAGGGTTCCTGACAGCTCACAGAGCCCCATCCTAGAGAGGGCAGCAGAGGGCAGCTCCTCCAGCCCACATCCCATGGCACTGTCACTTAACCTCCCCTCATAGCACGACACGATCTGGAATTAGAAATTTAATTGTTTGTTTATTTGTTTATTATCTGCCTCTACCACATGATTAAGTTCCTTGAGGCCAGGAATTGTTGTGCCCAGTGCCCAGGATAGCACCTTATACCTCATAGGCACTCAAAAAACTACCTGTTGGCATTGTCAAACGGGCGACTCTGAAACACCTTTATTCCTAAAGAGGGGCAAGCCACTTGCAGGGGCAAAAACACTCTGGCCTCTGTAAGAGGGACCAATTACAGAATCTCCCGCATCTCCACCTGCCTGGCAAACTGGAACCCCACTCCACCCTGTAAGACAACATTTGTTTGGAGCTTTCTGGGTGTTAAAGCACTTTATGTCTACTATTTGGTCCTCAGAAATATCCTCTTAGTTTAATTATTACTTATTTTTAAAAACAGTAGCCACAGCTTTAAGAAGGCATATGGCTTCTAAAATAACTTCATTAATAAGTACAAACCATTTATTCTGCCTCCAAATACAGTGCTCTTGCCTCTACCATTATCATAATCAGAGTCCTAGCTCTAAGCATACACGCCAGTCCTAGCTCTAAGCATACACTAGCTCTATTGTTCCATTTTTGCAGGAAAGAAACAGGGGTCCTGCCCTGGCCGGTGTGGCTCAGTGGACTGAGCACAGGTTTGTGAACCTAAAGGTCGCTGGTTTGATTCCCTGTCAGGGCACATGCCAGGGTCGCGAGCCCGGTCATGTGAGAGGCAACAGATCGATGTTTCTCCTGCACATTGGTGTTTCTCTCCCTCCTCTTCTCTCTCTGCTCCCCTCTCTTTTAATTGAAATAAATAAATAAAATCTTTTTTTTAAAAACAGGGGTCCCGAGGAAATATTGGCTTTGCTAGTCCAAGTTAGACCTATACCAAGAGGCAAAATGCCTCAAAGGATTGAAAAGGAGAAAAGGAGAAAAGAGTATATATTCTACCTCTTGTAGAGAGAAAGGGGAAAGCAGACAGGAAGAAAGAAAGGGATGTTTCTGGTGCTGTGATTAAGCAGTGAGATTTACTCAGTGGCAGCTAACCCTCCATTTAGCCCCAGATAAGAAGAAAGTGTGCTCTCTGGTCCCTGGGAAAGGCCAGTCCACTCCCCTGGGCATGCCTGTTTCCTACTGCCACTGTTTCTTGTGGTCATAGAACCCTGTCTTTTGAAGGGCAAAGTGCTTAACATATATTAAAATGATTGCTGTTATTAATAATGCCAACTGTTTGGATTTGCATATTTCTAAATTTCTATTTCTCCTAAGAATTTGAGCCTTTCACACATATTGCCTAATTCTTTCTTAGATTTTTTATTAGAAAAACATTCCCAGGTTGCTATGTAAATGCATTTAAAAGTTCTTTAAAACATTTAAACATATTTCAGCCTTATCTATGTCCTCTTCCCCCATCCCAGGTTTTATTTTGATTATCTGCCTTTAAAATACCAATTTTTAAAACAGAAAGCTAAAAGAGTAGCTACCATATTTTATGAGGTATAATTCATACTTTTTGTCCAAATTTTTGAGGAGAAAATATGGATGCACATTATATGTGGTTATAATGATTACAGACCATGGGTATAACAATCCCAGGTATAGGGTGCACAAAAACGTGGGTGCACATTATACACAGCAAAACAAGGTATAAATCTCCAGCCTCTCACTGAAGTTGTTTCCTTTCCATACTTCTGCTCCACGTTATGAAGCAGCTTCTCTCCTGAGGGCTCAAAAGCAGCGCAGGACTCAGCTTCCCCGCATCCTCCCTTCAGTATTCATTCTGCTCCTGGTATAATGAGGAGGTGGAAACAACAGTCAAAACGCATCGAGTGCCTGCTCTGTCCTGGGCACTGTGCTAATTGCTTTACATACATTGTCTTATCTAATATTTGCAGCAGAGACTTCTAGTTGGCCCCTAGTATTGATGATAATAGGAATTTTAGCCGGGCACACATCCCAGTCTCCATCGCAGCTAGGTGAGGCCATGTGATTATTTTCTGGGCAATAAGTAAAAATATCCGGGTAAGCTCCCAGGAACACAACGCCACCCTCTAGCATGCCTCTCCTCTCGCGGCCTTCGCAGGGATTCCGCTGGTATTTATAGCCTAAGAACCTAAAGCATAATCCATTGATTACCTCTGCTTTGACTTTTTCCTGATAATGGTTCAGAGATTGCTCACTATTCCTTAATTTCTCCGTATATATAAGATCTTTGTTCTCTCCTTCTTAGACCAACCTTAGTTTAAAGAAAAACAGCCCGCCAATTTCCAATAGGCTGGAATAATTTTCCTCTTGCCCCCTTCTTTCTAGAGCATTACAGACCCTCCCCTTTCCTCACCTCTTTCTAATCCATATATAACACCACCATTCATCAGAACTCACTCTACCTCCCAAAAGAGAGAGCCAAGCCAGGATCCTCGTGTCTCTGACTCGGCATCTGCTGACGTCACCCACACCCCCCACCTCCTTTGTTCCGTTCCTGCTTAGCACCTAACTCCTGGCCCACATCATCTCGCCCCCTTCACATTTTCTCTTCTCTCCCAACTGCTACAGACATACTGGCTTCTCCCTATGATCCCACTTAGAGTAAGAAGATTATTGTCCGCATTTTACCAATGGAAAAGTGGAGGCACACAGAGATGTGCGGATTTGCCCAAGGTTGCATCAAAGAGGGCAGGCGTCACCCCATCCTTTGAACCCCAGTCCAGGACCCTTCTTCCCCTGCATTCCTTTCTCACATTCTCCAGATCCCCTGAAGATCAGGCAACAGGTAGCAACTTTTATTTTCACTTATGGACACATCTGGTGACTTCTCCAAGGACCCCATCAAGCCTGCACTGAAATAAGAACTGAGTGGTCTTCACTCTACCAGACTCATGCTCTTTCTACAACACCATACCAGAGAGCCAAGCAAGGTGAGATAGACAGACAGACAGGCAGGCAGGCAGATAGACAGATAGACTGACTGGCTTCAACTGAAGGACTTCCAGGTATGAAGAAGAGATTAACACAGTTTTAAATAGCGAGTCCCTCAACACTAGAGAAGAGGCGCTCGTGAAGGTCTTGATAGCCCACTACGTGCCCAACTGTATGATACTTTACATATAGTGTGTCTTTACTCCCAAAAACAACGCTCTGCCGTCAGCAGCATTAAGCTATTTAACAGATAAGGAAACAGAAGCTGAGGGAAGTAACTTCACTTGTCTGAAGTCCGGTAATTAGAAGGCAGCAAACCCATGACTCAAACTCAGGTGCACAGCACTCTTTGCCGTCTTTATGCTGCCAAATTGTACAGCTATTGCCGAAGTTCCTGAACAACCAAGCACATCACAGGGAAAGAGAAATGGCATAAAATAGGACTGCGCAGGACACTCCGTCAGTCGGCTCCGCATCATGCCTTCCTCTTCCTTCTGAAAAGAATCCCAGTTCTGCTCAACTACCCACCCATCTCTCGTGCAGCCTGTGTGACTCAGGAAGCTTACTCACTTCTAACTCTGAGCATAGATTCTTATCAGTCAAAACAAATCAATGGATAACACTTTTCTGATCACCAGCTGATCACAGAGTGGGCATATGATCTAAACTGGTTCAACCAAATTAAATGAGAGCACTTCTATATTCCATATTTGAGAAAAACACCCCTCCCTCACTATTTCCCTTTTCCCCCCATCTCTCTCTCTCTCTCTTTCTCCATTCTTCTTACTGCATGAAATTAAGGGCACAGTTTTTCCCAATTTCTACCTGCAACTATCTTGTGACCAGGAGAGCTAGTCCAAAGATGAAACAATGTATGGATTGCATATCACAGATACAGAGACAGCCCAGCTTCTTATTGATATTTCTGAGCCACCGGGTCACCCAGTTCTGAAGTTTACCCTACTTACAGACTTACTGTTAGATAAGATAATAAGTGCTCTATTGTTTAAGCCAGTTTGAATCAGAATTTATGGTACTTGCAGCCAAAATTTTTCTGATAGCTTGTTTTGCATCTGTTAGTTTTACAAAAGATACGAAAACGACTCATGAGGATGGGAGTGGCTAATGGGAAAATGAGAGTGAGCCACTTGCCCTGTAACTCAGTACCATGAGAACCATTAGAGTTCACCGACTGAGCACTGAGGCAGCAGATGGACAACATCTCTGACCTCCAGTTCTCTGTCCAGTTGGCTCCCTGGTAACTCCGGATTGGATGGGGAAAGGCCCAGACTCGTGCCATATAACCATAGCAGCTAGAGACAGCCTGAACCGGTTTTAACTAAGCAGTTGGAGGCCAAGAGGAAACTCTTTGTCGAGTTGGAAAAATCCTCCCACTTCGTGGTTGCATAAGACAGCGGCTTGGCTGAGCAGAAAAGAAGCTTCTGAGCAAGTGGGCGAGATGAAAAGATGATGCCACTACCGTCCACCCCCAACGATGTGGGTTGGCGTTGCATGGGAGCTTTTGAGTCTCCATGTTATAGGTGCAGGAGTGCCTGAGAATAAATAGAGGCTGGGGAAAAGGATAATGAAAGGAAGGAGCAACGGTGGGTGACAGTGTTGGGGGGAGAAAAAGGAGGGAGCCCAAGAGCTAAAAGAACTTGTAACTGGCCACTCTGAGTAGCCTGAAGGCTTTGGGATCTTCCGCAGGGGAAACTGTCCTCGGGAAAGCAGCAGAAAAACCAATCAGAAGGAGACCCAGCATTTTCACGGGCACTTCCAACAACAGTGGCACTGTGGAGGCATTTCTTTAGGCAACTGACAGGCTATAGGTTACTTCTTGAAAGCTGTAGAGGAAGGAAAGGAGAAAGAAAAAGAAAGGTGGGGAGAGAGAAGCTTTTGTTTCTGAAAACACATGAATCTCACTCTGGGGACTCCTAGAAAAATCTGAGAGACTTTCAGGGGACAAAGTTCCTGCAGTTATGCTGTAAGGACTTCAGAGCTATCATCTCTTTGGTATTAATGACCATGTGGCCATATTTCAGTTCACAGGCTGCTGAATCCTGAGACATCTGGAGTACAGTAGTATTCCTGGTGTCACCCACTCATTCCCATTTGTCTGGGACTTTCTTAATTTTAGCAAGGAAAGTCCCATGTCCTGGGAAGCGCCTCAGTCCCCGGCAGACCAGAATGTCACCTCCTAAGTTCTGCTTATTCACTCAACTGTTAGGCTGAACATGCCCACACTAACCATTTTCTTAGTCACTATCAAAATGGTTCGACCAGAAGCAGCAAGAATAAAAGCTGAAGGCTTACACTGTCCTGAGCCTCACGTGGGCTCCTGAAGTTACGTTATTAGCCTCCTCAGAAATCAAGGATCACCCTAAGAGGACGAAACCTCAGTCTGGAAGAAGTGAAGGGGACAATGGAATGCCAAGGAGATGCTAAAATCCCCAGTGTACCAAGTACCAAATACCAGATGTCAACCCTTGCTTACTTTGGGAAGCTGCCAAGCACCTAGTGAGCAAAAGAAAGTCTAGTTCAGATGCCTCTTAAAAAGAATTAGCCAGGGAACAATTAAAAGCTCTGAATAAGCAATTAGCCCAACTGGCAACGACTTATAAATCCTCCCTCAATCAAAACAGTTAATTGAAATTATCAGCCTTTGAAGGAGAATTAGTCCTTTTGAAATTTGTGAATGTGTCATTAAGGTGATGAAGAACTACAAGAAAAAGGGCAATAAAGCACTTATTCAGAAATAAGAGGCCCAAACTCTTTATTCAAAGCCACAGTAATTAAATCTACAATGTATTTAGCCAACATGGGTATCTGTGAACTATTATGTTAAATATAATGGGGTATTCTCTGTTCTAGGTTATCTTAGAGCAGGTAGATTATCCACCAAACTAATACAAAGTTATATGTCAATTATATTTCAATATAAAATAAATAAATAAATAAACAAATAAACAGTGGGTTTATCTGTAGCAGTGAGCCAATTATTCAAAATAGTGAGGTTTTTTTTTACCTTATTGAAATATTTTTACATATATATGATAACTATATATATGTACAGTTACTCTGACATGAGCTAATGTATTCATTTTTATTTTTAATCAAACTTCTCTCTAATGAGAACTCAACTAAAAAGGGATTACATCATTTTTATGTTTCTTTATCTATTTAACTTAACTAATCATTTAGAGATTTAAAAAATAGCAAAACGATGACTCTGTCTCTGTGCCCAAAGCTTGACTTCAGGAGCTAAATTTTTGGCTAAGGTTGACATCTGTATTCTTTCCCGAGGCATTCAACATTTATTACCTGGGAGACTTCTTTGCCAGCAGAGCACATATTAAACCAGTTAGTAGAAGTATGTTTAGAGTATATATGTTAATTTATATTTGACAAACTTGCTTCTCTGATGCCTGTTGGGACACTAGCTAAATGAGCAGTCTGGTTATATTTAACCAAACTCATATAAACAGAAAAGCCAAATCCCCACAAAGGGCATAAAAGCATGAATTACATGATCCAGTGAGGGCTCCTAAAGGAAATGCAGCTCTCAAGAAAAAAAAAAAAGAAATTATCCAAGGTAAGTCACAGTCTTTGATGATTCATGTATTTTTCACTTTGTGGTCTTTCTCCAGACAGGTAAAGAAGCACCCTTAGAAAAAACACAGTAAGCAAAAATATAGGAAAATACAACACACTTATCTTTCCCTTTTGAGTCTTCTAAATTATGTTTGATGGTTAAAGGCAAAATTACAATACTGTCTGATGTGGCTCTAAATGTGTGCAGAGGAAATACTTAGGACATCTCTACTGTGAATATGAAAAAGAAAAGGGGCATAAAGAGAGGAAAATTTTTTATGCTTTTTGCGCAACTGGTAAAATGATGATACCAAGAGACTATGATAAGATGGATGTGTGTGTGAGACGTAATGCCTAAAGCAACCAATAAATAGAATCACTCTACAGAGAGAAACACACAAAACACTACAGGTAAGTCAAAATGGAATTCTACAAAATGTTCAAGTAACCCACAGAAAGACAGGAAAAAGAAAACAGAGCTTCAAAAAAACAGTAAGACAAAAAACACTAAAAAAGCAAAAGATAAAATGTGAAATTTTAAACTTTAACATAGCAATTACATTAGATGTAAATAGTATGGTTAAAAGTAAAAGGATAGGAGAAGATACATTATGCAAACATTAATCAAAAGGAAGCAGGAATAGCTATATTAATATCAGATAAAGTTGACTTCAGAGCAAAATAATAATTACCAGAGAGACAGAGAGGGATATTATACAATGATAAAAAGATCAATCTACCAACAAAATATAGCAATGTTAAATATAAAGGTACCAAGCAATACAACTATAAAATACATAAAGCAAATCCTGATAGAATTGAAAGGAGAAACAGACAATTCCACCAGTATAGCTGGAGACTTCAAAGCCCCTTGATCAATAATCGATAGCACAACTAGACAGAAAATCTGCATGGATAAAGTACTCAATACCATCAATCAACAGAATCTAATCAGCCTCTATAGAACACTCTACCCAAAAATAAAAGAATACACATTATTTTCAAATGTCCACAGAACATATAACAAGATAGACTATATTCTGGGCCATAAAACAAATCTCAACAAATTTAAAAGAATTAAAATCATACAAAGTGTGTTCTGTGACCAAAACGGAATTAAACCAGAAATCAATATCAAAGATAACAGGAAAATCTCCAAACACTTGGGAATTAAACAAGGCACTTCTGAATAATCCATGGGCCAAAGAGGAGGTCTCAAGAAAAATTTAAAAATATATTTAACTGAGCAGAAATGAAAATACAGCATAACAAAATTTGTGGGACAGAATCAAAACAAAGCTGAGAGAGAATTTTGTGGTACTAAATGCATACATTAGAAAAGAGGGGAAAGAAAAGAAGAAAAGCCTCAAAGGAATAAACTCCCACCTCAAGAACCTAGGTAAAAGTACAGCCAAATAAACCCAAATCAAGCAGAAGGAAGGAAATAACAAAAGCAGAAAAGAAATGCCCGGACCCAGATGGTTTCATGGGAGAATTCTACCAACTGCTTAATGAACAACTAACACCAATTTTATACAGTGTCTTCCAGAAAACATAAGAGAAAGGAAGACTTCCCAATTCATTTCATGAAGCTAGTATCACCCTGAAACAGAAACCAGACAATGACAGTACAAAAACAAAAACAAAAACAACCCTACAAATACCTCTCATGTATAGTGACACAACAATCTTTAATATAGAATTAGCAAATAGAAATCAGTAATATAAAAAACCAGTAGACCATGACCAAGTGGGGCTTATTCCAGAGATACACGGCTGTTTCAATATTCTAAAATCAATCAATGTAAGTCACCATATCAACAATCTACCAAAGAAAAACAATCACATGATCATATCAGTCAATACAGAAAAACACTAAACAAAATTCAATACTCATTCATGATTTTTTTAAACTCTCAGAAAAATAGGAATAGAGGAGAACTCCCTAAACTTGATTTTAAAATATCATCCACCATACACTTACAGTTAATATTACATATACTTAGTGGTAAAAGACTTTATCTCTAACACAAGGAATAAGGTAAAGATGTCCGTTCTCAC
Source organism: Mormoops blainvillei (assembly GCA_004026545.1). Taxonomy (NCBI): domain Eukaryota; kingdom Metazoa; phylum Chordata; class Mammalia; order Chiroptera; family Mormoopidae; genus Mormoops; species Mormoops blainvillei. Next base: position 45,474 of record PVJD01006033.1, on the reverse strand, counting down.
CACTTTCATTCAACAGAGTGCTACAAGTTCTAGCCAATGTATTATGGCAAGAAAAGGAAATAAAAGGCATATAGATCACAAAGAAATAAAACACTGTGCCTATTTTCCAATGATATAACTATCTCAGAAAACCCCAAGAAATCTACAAAATATCTCCTAGGACTAATAAGAAAGGTTGCAAGATACCAGATAAACATACAAAAATCTATTGTATTTCTATATACTGGCAATGGACTTGTGAATGCCAAATTTAAAAATACAATGCCATTTAAAATAGCTCAAAAAATAAAATACTTAGGTGTAAATCTTACAAAATATGTATACTACTTATATGCTGAAACCCATACAATATTGGTGAAAAAAACGAAAGAAGATCTAACTAAATGGAAAGATATACTGTGTTTATGGATCAGAAGACTCAACATATTAAGATGTCATGTTTCCTCAAGTTGACATACAGATTTAATACATTACTATTAAAACCCCAGCAAGATGTTTTGTGGATTTATACAAGGTTATTCTAAAAATGTTTGTGGAAAAACAAAAAGAACTAGAATAGATGAAACATTTTGAGAAAGAAAGTGGTAGGAATCAGTCTATTCACTTTCAAGATATATTACATAGCTACCATAATCAAGACCGCATGGTACTAGCGGAGGAAGAAACAATTAGATCAATGAAAAAGAGTAAAGAACACATAAACAGGCCCACAAAAATATGCCCAACTGATTTTTGACAAAGGAGCAAAAATAATTCAATGAAGGAAAGATAGCCTTTTCAACAAATGGTGCTGAAGCAACTGGATGTCCATAGGCAAAAAAGAAAAAGAAAGAAAATGAACCTCAACCTAAGTTTCACATCTCATACAAAAATTTATGCAACATGGCTCACAGACTTAAATGTATGAGGTCTGTCTGGAAAGTATCTAGCCATGTAAAATAAAAACAGACACTTATAGAAGAAGATACAAGATACAAGAAACATACATAGGACAATGATGCCTCAGTCCCCTTCAGAGTAGGTACCTTGGGACCTCACACAGCTCTCCCAGCATCATTAGCAACTGCAGCACGATATTCCTTCCGCTCTGGTGGCAGAAGCCATGAAACAAATTTTGCCACGATATATTTCATATCAAGATCCTGCATCAAAATCTCAGACACAATAGTCATTGGAATCCCCAGATTAGCTTCTAGTTCTCGCACTGTCAGTCGCCAATCTTTGTTGACTGCAGCCTGCACAGGTTCAACATTCTCAGGTGTTCTGCTTGGTGCAGGCCTTCCAGAACACAGATCACTTTCAGCAGATTCTCGACCACCTTTGAAGTGTTTGTGCCACATTTTTATTTGCTGCAATCATTGCATTGTCCCCGAAAGCCTTCTGAATCATCCAAATAGTTTCCATAGAGGAATGTTCAAGCTTAACACTAAATTTGATGCAGACTCATTGCTCTACTTGCACAGTTATTTTGCATGCAACAGTCACACAGTACACATGGTCACTCAATGGCATCTAACACCCCTGCTGACTAGTACAGTGAAGTCATCATTGTTTCCTCAAGCACATTCCAGTCCACTCTCCTTGGCTGCCAGGTTACATCAATGTTACGCAACCCATCCTTATTATATTAATAATCACTGGACTTGCGTAATCTCCCTGAGCCTCTGTTTTCCAAATAATAAAACTTTAGAAAGAAAACTTAGGAGAAAATCTTCAGGATCCAGGGTTAGGCAAAAACTGCTATAATTGACACCAAAAGCATGATACATAATAGGAAAATTTGATAAATTAGACTTCATCAAAATTTTTAAATTTGCTCTGCAAAAGACTTTTTAAGAGAATGAAAAGACCAACTACATTCTGGGAGAAAATACCTGCAAACCACATATTGAACACAGCACTAGTATCTAGAATATATAAAGAACTTTTCCCTCTGCAGCCCTAAAGTACACGTGACTGAAAGCAGTGCTTCCTTTGCATTATAATTGCAGAGAAGAGCTGGAAGGCGCTAGGGCCCAGTGATCCACCAAGAGAAAGGTAGAGGGTCCCACATGCAGAGCAAGATAGAGATGTGGAGTGAGTTTGAAGGGGAATAAAAGTATTGTTCTATAGAGACACTATAGGGTAGTGATGCTGATTCTGACCTTTGGAGTGCCATTTACCAGGGTTCAAGTTCTGGCTCTGCCTTCTCTTCACATATGTGATCAAACACTTGCTTAATCTCCCTGAGTCTCTGTTTTCCCAGCTATAATGTAATGATTCTAATGGTCAACTCATGGAGGCGTAAGACTTAAGAGGTTTATAAAATGTTTTGCCCAGTTCTTAGCATGTAATGATGTTGGATAACTGCCCGTCTCTATTTTTGTTGTTGTTGTCATTGTTATTACCTTCCCATTTCACTTAGGTCCAGTCTTGGTGACAAAAGTGTCCAGAAATGAGAGTCAACAGGGGCACTCTCCACTTGCCCTCTGCCTTGGGGCAGCCACAGAGCCTACAAAGTGGACTTACTGATGTAAAGTGTCTGCAGTTGCTTACCGTGGCTCATCTTTCTCACTAAAATTCTCCACTCAAAGCTCTGATGTGGCAGCTACCTGGTCACAGCCATATCTTCTGGGCATCTGTCAAGTATGGTCAAAGGCCAGACCAAAACATCTCTTGCTATCATGCTGTGGTACAGTTAAGAGAGTATAAGATCTGGGATCAGACATCTTAATACCATTTGCTCACTGTCTGAGCATGGCAAACTGTCTTCTCTCCAGATTCGTCATCTTAAACTGGATTTACTGCCACCTACCTTTGAGATTCATCATGAATGCAAAGTACTCATCACAATGGTAAGTGACAAAACAAGTGACAGCTATCACTAGGGTACATTTGTGAGCATTTCTGTTGAACTCTCCCTTGGGTCTTAAGAAATATTGAAGATTAGAACTAGAATCAAGTTCAAAGATCATGTGTCCAACCACATTCTCTTATACAGAAGCTGACTGTTTTAATCGACCTCTCAAAGGTTCCAAGCCTTTGTCTTTCTGTTGACAGGTAGTCCTGTCTTTTACATGTTACCATTCTCCAAGTTTTTCCTGTTACAGGATGCATACATGTATTCATGACTTAGATTTGTGGATGTGGCCACTGCCATGGTCCTCATCCCATGATGGTGCCATGAAGAAGAAAGTTGGTCCTGCCCCATAAGACTAAGCCCTTCTTCCAAAGCAGGAAGGGTACTGGTCCTTCTGTGTCACATTCAGCTGTCAGAGGAAGGGTCCTCAACAGCTGCTTATTGACACAGCACTTTAAATTCGCAAACAAAACCGCTTTCGCTTGGATAGCTGGGTAGGTGAGTTTAAGATTCTGCTGCCACATTGTGCCCAGGCACGTCGGTCTCATTGTTAAATCAGATTTTCCCTGCCCAGTTCCTTCTTCCTTCTGTTGAGTTGTCTCTCACTAGCTTCCATCACTCCCTAGAACAGGGCTTCAGTCAGACACATACGCACACGCATCAACCCATCATACATATCTCTAAAAGTTTCAGCGCCCACCATGGACAGCATGGCCATTGGCAAATAAACTATTGCATATTGTTACATGGGAGTAGCAATGTCTTCTATTCACCAAGAGTCCCAGCTTAGCCGTGCCAAGACCCACTCTGTTATAACAGATGAGGGAAACTCAAGGTTAAGTGATTGAGTCAGGACACATAAGCAGCTGGTAGCAGAGTGGGAACTAGAACCCCAGTCCAGGGCTCACTCTCCTGCACCACACTGCCCCCTTTCATTGCCCAAGCTCCCTCCTTTATGCTGATGCGTTTGATTTAGCCAGATGGTTGACACATTTTTTTTGTTGTTTGCCAAAAGGATGATTTGCTTTCCAAAAATCTCAAATTAAGCAGTTCATAACTGCTTCTTAAGATAAAGAGAATTGAATTCTTACAAGGCATTGTAGAAAGGAACTTGACAGGACCGTGTTGCTTCTGTTTCCTATCTCTGGATGCCAGATGCCTGGTTTCTCCTGTCTAATCAAAGGTGATTTGTGATTGGGTCTGAATTCTGAAATATGTTTCCTGGAAAAGACCTCAGAGCCACTGGTGTGTCTGCAAGTAAGGGGAAACACTTTGCCAACCCAGGATTGGCATGCCCTAAGGCACTTTAGAGTCCTGAACTCAGCTAACAAGTACTTTGGCAATTGCTAAGTTTCAGAAGCAAAAGAAAAGTAAGATTTGAGGCTCTGCCTACTTAGGGGGAAAAAAAGGCAGTACAAGGCTCCAAACTGACTGTGCTAACCAGTGCCGCCTTTCAAAAGAAAACTTAAATTTGAATCATCCAGTTATGTATTGGTAGCGGGGTATTTGATATCATTTAGGGCAAAAAGCTTTGGACTAATATTTTACCAGAATTTTTATTTTCCATGTGCTAAAGCATTTTGCAGGTATCTTACATTCCCCCAATAACTTAAGATAAACCAGGCCAAAGAAAAACAAATGGAGACAAGCACGAATTTATTTGACCACATTTTAGAAGAGCTAACTCAGAAATGACAATGTAAATTCACTATTCGGGAGACTATCTAACAGACTGCACCCTTGGCTTTCCCAGGAAACATAGCATCTCAAGTTGTTAAGCTCTTGCACTAATTCATGATTATCTTATAGTCAAGACTCCTTGTTTCCAACCCTTCTCAGAACCCCCTTTCATACATAAAATCACTGATCCATATGGAAAATGGGAGAAAATGTTTATTAGTTTGCTCAGACTGCCATAACAAAATACCACATATTGGGGTGGCTTAAAACAATAGAAATTTATTTCTCACAGTCTGGAGGCTGGAAATACACGATCAAGGTATTGGCAGGCCTGGATTCTTCTGGGGCCTCTCTCCTTGGCTTGCAGATGGCTGTCCTCCTACTGTGTCCTCACATGGCCTTCCTGCTGTGTGCACGCCCTATTGTCTGTCTCACTGTGTGTCCTAATCTCCTCTTCTTATTAGGACACCAGTTAGGTTGGATTAGGACCCACTCTAACAGCCTCATTTTTACTTATCACTATAAAGGCCCTATCTCCACATAAAGTCCCATTATGAAGTACTGAGGGTTAGGGCTTCAGCATATGAATTTGAGGGGACACAATTCAGTCCTTAACAGCTTGTCTGTATGGCAAGTTTCCAAAGTATATGAAACAATAAAGTAACCCATTCTTAATTTGAGAGCCCTGTGGTTTGGGGTGGGGTGGAGGCCAGCTGTGCAAAAAGATACAGCCAGACCTAACATGTGGTTTAATTTTAGGGACTGCGTGTGTCTTGTTCCCTCAGAATACTTCACATGCCTTCAAATTCTCTTACTGGGGCTTCATTTTATTCTTTATATCAAATAAAGACTTTCTTCTGTTAAAATGCAAACAGCTCCAGACTGAGTGTCATCTGTCAATGAGACTTCAGTACAGCCATCGCTTCCTTCCTGAGAGCAGTTTCTGATGGACAGAAAACTGGGCACCTACTTACAGGCCCAGGGAGGAAGTGACAGGAGGATCACGAAGGGAAGCATAAGGAAAAGAAATAAGAAACTGGGGACGTGAGAAAGACCCAACTGGCTTCAGCAACTAGCCTGAACAGTAGCAGAAACTGAACATTCACGCTCTACTCCATAGAGCCAGAGTTGTGCTAGAGAGCAACTGCTGAGACAGAGGCTATATTGCCAAGCTAGCTCCCCCTTGCCTATAGGTGAAGCCATGTAATAGGCTTCTGCACAATGGATTATGGGTCATGAGGTACTCCACTTTAAGGCCCAGCCTGTGAAAATCTCCTACACATTTTCTGCCCTCACTCTTTGCCATCTACCAGCTGGTGGCAAAGGGTTCTAAAGCTCTAAGAAATGGCAGAACCACAAAATAACAAGAGCCTGTGTCCTTGAATCACTGCATGGAAGGCCTCCCGCTGAACACCTGCCTGAACTGCTATGTGAGTAATTCCTGTTGGTTCAACCACTGAGAATTCAGGTATTGTCCCTTTTGGTAAGTGGCAATTACATAACTGATAAGTTAATACAGTCAATGTATTGCTGAGTTTAGCAAGAAAGTAATAAACCCTGCAAAAGTGAGTGGTTCATGCTAGCTTACAGCAAGAATAAATACTAAGAAAGGTATTAGTTTATTTTTAATGAGAAATTACTTTTATCTAGATATTACTATTCAGTTCAGTTCGACCTGAAGTGACAATAATCACAGATAGATACAGTTTGTAACTATCACTGCATTTCAAAATGCCTGGTCTAAAGAGAACTACAGTATAATAATAAAACATTACTGAGGTGAAAAGGAATTCATGTTGGAAGCCAAGTGTCCTGAATTCTAGTTCCACCTCAACATTAATCAGCTATAACCAGGAACCTTCACCAGTCCAATCACTACCAGCTCTAAATGCCAGGCTGGAGATGTTCACTTAGGGGAAGCAGTGCCTCCTATGAGTAAAAATCAAACCCAAGGAGAACTGGTCACAGTGTTTTATGCACAGAAGGTACTGAATAAATATGTATTCCGTGAATAAATGTTTCAAAAGCGACTGCCCAATAAAGCAATTCAAACTAAGGCAGCAGAGGGTGAACACGGATGTAAACTTTCATCCCGACTCCCTCCTGCCAAGCTCAGGAAGTGTCTCAATGTGGTCATGTGTTTCAAGGATCCAGCTCCATTTCTGAACAGTCAGAACAGGGTAGGAATACAAATAAATCTGGGGATGATGTATAGTCAAAAAGTATAGTCATTTGTTTAAGTCCTGCATCTAAAATTAAAAAAGAAAAGAGAAAATACCATCTGTCTTGCAATACTGAAGTAAAACCCAAGTCTATTTAACTGAAAATAATAATGTAAAATAGGCTTCTGTTCAGTCACAAGCAGAGAGCTTTGTCTATCGAGCCATACGAAGGGCCTAGACTGCTGCCTGGAGCGTGGCAGGTGGGTAACTGTTTGTGGAATTAAAGCATTAATAATCGAGCACCTGCGGAGCGCAAAGCACCGCGGTAGGTACTGTGAACGCAGCCTCTCCAGAGGCTTCCAGGCTAGTAAGAGAGAACCATGTCCTGGACCCATCGAACACAAGGTAGAATGATATATCTGCTATACAGAGGCATAAAAAGCATGCCAGGGGGTGGGGCGAGGAAGAATGGTTGATTCTGATAGTGAGGAAAATGAGATAACATTCCAAAGAGTAGGTGAAATGTAGGCTGAGCCCTAAGCTATGAAAATGGCTGAGAGAATGGCACGGCCAAGGTGATGGAGAAAGGGAAGCCCCAGGTGGCTTGGGAAGGCTGGCTACATGCAAGGCACTTTGGAGACAGCCTGGGAAGAGAGGGGTGGAGCCATATATTGGTGTCTGATTATGACTAGTGAGCAAAATCTTATTATGATACAGGAGCATAAATGGACCCTCATTAAAAAGCAGGGAATTTATTTTCTTTCTCCCTCCAAATTTTGTAAAGCACTTACTTTCTTTAAACAATAAAAATGGCATTTTATTAAGTAGTTTTAATCTGTGTAGGAGACTGTCATGCCCAAACTATTTTTAATGCTACGGGAATTAAAATAATGTGAAGAAAATCTTATAAAGTATGGGTACATTTTAGATCTATTTGTTTGAATTATTATAATTTCCAGATAACAAAGCCTCATTCTGTTTCAGTTATCATTAGAAGGGACCCTCTTAAGGTCTGTATTAGCGATCCAGGTGTATCCCTGGTAAGTGTGCTTCAGGAAAAGATAGGTATTTAGTCTGTAGAGTATTCATATGAGTCTAAAGAGAGGATCTGCTAAGAGTTCCTCAAGTGTCAACACTATTCAGTTGGTAATCTATGGTTATTCAAATCATTTTAAGGGGTTCAGAAATAGGAGAAAAATGGACAAGCAGGTGTCCTAGCTTGAACTGAGGCTCAGAAAAATGCCAAAGCCTTTCTTCAATTAATTCAATAAAAATTAATTATCGTAAATTGTTTAATTAGCAAATATTTACTTTGTACAAGACTTGTTCTATGCCAAAGTCTTTGCGCTCACAGAAATTGTTTCCGGGGGGGAGAGGAACAGAGTTCATGTGCCACAAGATGTAGTAGAGGGGTAATATTTTGAGACTTTCACTAAGGTTTACTATTTCCACAGACAGCCCTGTTTGAACCCTCACAGTCCCTTGTGCCCTTTAAGAAGCAGAAATCCCTTTCTATAGGTACTGTTTTCAGTGACATTAAGAGCAAGTAGATGTTTTTTTATTCTCGGGAGAGACAATAGTATTAAAAAATCAAGTGTTTGAAGAGGAAATGCTTTGCTTTGTTTTGCCTTGTTTTGTTTAATTTTAAAAAGCTTGGCTTTGAAGATCAAGAAGAAAAAGCCTGGAAGAAGAGGGCATAGAGTTTATCCATAAACACAGTTTGGAAAGAAAATAAATGAGATGTCAGTTTTCTCACCACACAAAGAGATCAAAGGCCTTTCTGAGTTGAAGGAAATGGCTTCAAAATTGAGAGATAAAAGCAAGAGAGAAAACTATTGGTGATGGTCCCCAAAATTAAGGTCCTTCTCCCCGGTCCTTCTCAGACAAGAACCTTTAGTTGGGTGGTAATGGAGCCTCCAAATAGGTTCAGGAATCTGAGAGTAGAGAATTTCTCACAAACTAACCTGATATTCTACAGAGCAGGGAGTGTTCCCTGCAGAGCGGAACAGAGGCTGGCGTGTTCAGGCAGAAAGAGAGCCCAACATAGTTGTCGTCCAACCCCACTACCAGTCTCCTTCGGCACAGAATGCTATGGGAGAGCATCAGAGGGATTTCTCTAATCCCGATAAGGGTACAGACTTGTCTGAGAGAGCACCGGTGGACCAGGAAAGGCAACTCACCTTGGACAAAAGTACACCAGATAACTAGCATGGGCCTGACTAGAAGGCAGGGTGAGGACTGATGGCAGAAGAGGCAAAAACTTCAAACACTCAGAAGAGATCAGAGTGGACAAGAAGAAGCAGGAGATCAGACACTCCTTCCCCAGCCCCCATTCCCATAATCTCCCACCCAACATAGAGCTGTGACATGTATCAGGAACTGACCTTATAGTGTCAAGCCACTGAAATTTGAGGCTGTTTGTGACAACAGTTAGTTTACTACGGCTATTGTCAAAAATAAGAAAATTTTTATTTCTTTTTCTTGTTTGAATATGTAACATAAAATTTGTGCCCAGGAAGTGATAAATACTAAGAAAATGAAGCAAGGTGACATGAGTGATGGTGACTGAAGGAGAAACAAAGGAATGGTTTTTCTCTGTGAAAATAATATTTGGGCTGTAACTTGAATATTGAAAAGGAGCCAGCCATGTGAAGTTCCTGAATATGAAAGTCCCGGGCCAAAACTATCGGCAAATGCAAAGCTCTGGGGTGGAGATTAACTTGGTGTGTTTAAGAAACTGAAAGAAAGCTGATATGGTTGGAGCAGAGAAAGCAAGAGAGAATAGGAGGAGGTGAGTCAGAGAGTGGACATGTCCATACCATGTAGGGTCTTAAAGGCCATGAAATTAAAAAGTCTGAATTTTGTATTAAATTCAATGAGAAGTCCTTGGTGGCTGTTAAGAAGGGAGGTTATATGATCTGATTTATGATTTATTTTGGTGGCTGTTCGGAGAAAGGATTAGAGTGGGACAAAAATGAAAGCTGACAGAACAGTTAAGAGACTATTAAAATCATCCAGATGAGGAGCATTGATTGTTTAACCGGGAGGTGACAGCAGTAGAAACAGAAAGTTAATATGTTGGAGGTATATTTTAGAAATAGAATTTATTCACTAGATGTGACATATGAGAAAAAATGAAATGATTCCCAGGTTTTTATCTTAAAAAACTGGGAAGAGGTAATGCCATTTCCTGACAAAGAGGTAGGGAGAACAGTTTAGAGAGAAGGAAATGAAGAGAATAAGGGTTCTGTTTGGGGCCCATTACATTTAAGGTGCCCATTAGAAAACCAAGTCAGGGAGGTATCTGACATCAAGTAAGCAGTTTGATGTATGAGCTTGCAGCACAAAGAAATGTCAAGACTGGAGATTTACATTTGGGAGTCACCTGCATATAGATGGTTTTAACATTATGGGACTAAATGTAATCCACCAGGAAAATAATGTAGCTATAGTAGAGGACCCAGGAAGGAGGCCAGAAGGTCAAGCAAAGAAGATGGAGCCAGTTAAAAGATGAAAAGAGAGCAACTAGTGAGATGCGGTGGAGAATCAAACAAACATGAGAAGTTGCTGTCACAGAAGCCAAGCCACAGGAAAAAAAAAAACACTACCTGGGTTAACTTTGCTATGAAATTAGTATAAATGGCTCAGAAGGTTTGCTCAGTTTCTCAGAGCTTTGAGTCAATCATTTCTATCTCATTGCCCATAGAAAGAAAAATGCATGCCCTTAGTCTCCTAGGGAGCTGATGAGCATATTAATATCTCTGCTTCCTCCTCTCTACCACTGGGGAAACTCAAGTCTTATTGGCACAAACTCAAGAGTCTTTTCCATAGTCAAAAAAAAAAAAAAAACCTTTCAGGGGAGATAATTCACATCAGCTATGCCTTTGAGAAAATTTCATATATATATGCACACACACACACACACATATGTATGAATATCAAGCTTCAGACTACCATCAGACAAAGACACAGATGATGAATGTGAGATGGTCTCCTTACTATTAACTGGGTTGCCCTTGGGAATGCATTTTAAATGAAATACTTTTATGGCCTTCACCTTCAATAGAAATAGTTTGACCTGCTAAAAATATTAGCTAACTCAACACTACATGACCAGTGACTTGTCTATTTATAAACTCATCAAGGATAACAACATTTAAAAATCAAATGACATATGAAAACAAAAAATCCTCCTTAATTGCACAATCACACAAATCACCTCATTTCCAACATTAACTGTAGCCAATAATAAGATAGTAGTTTAGTAATAAAAAGTTTACAGATTGGCCAAGGAGAGCTGTATCCAATTCTGCACCAACTCTAATAGACCTCCATCACAACACTTCAAGTTATGTCTTGAGGTGTCACAATTGGAAGCCTTCCGGGGTTGTTACCTTGTTTTTACTGATATTGTCATAGTTGAAGTGATGCCGATAGTTGTTAGATATTGAATAACAAGAAGGAAAATAAATAAAACTCTCTAGTCACCCATACAAAATTTAAGAGGCCCATAAAAGCACATAAATTATACATAAACGTATACAAATTAGTTAATCCAGAATATGTCCATCCTCAAATGGAGAAATGGAGAAACGGGAAATTTAATTTCCCCATTTACTAAAATATATGTACATAATCTTCCTCACAAGCTTTGCACACAAAAGGGTCTCAGATTCTCTGAAGACTACATGTACCCCCACTGCCCCAGAGTTTCCACGTTAAGCACTCTGGACTTAGAATATTTTCTCATTCTAAGAAGGGTGAGCTATGTACCCCTTCTCCTTATTGGCCATCAGGAACCAGAACTTTCAGTTTCCCAGAGTGTAGCCTTAAGAGACACTAGTTGTATTGCTGTGGTGGTGGTGACGGTGGTGGTGGTGGTGGTTGTTCTCTAGGAAAATGGTCGAGCCGCATTGAGGACTGGAGTTCACGTCCCAGCGAGTAAGGGGCGGGAGATGCTGGGAGCTGTCCTGCGTCCTGAAAATCCTGGGCCAGCATTGCCAGGAGCTGTCCAAGGTTCTACACGTCTTAGTTGAGTGCTTCTCAAAGTACGGTCTACAGACCATCTGTATCAAAATCAATTGGGTATGCATGTTAACATGCAAATTCTTGGTCCATCCCAGAACTACTTAGCCAGAGTGTTTATAGGTAAGGCTCACAAATCCTCATTTGGAGATCCTTATGTCTCAGGCAAAGATGATGTCTCCCAAATAAATGTTAGTATCACTTTTTTAGGACTGGGGACCATTTATTTGCATTGAACTCATTGATCATTGTAAGTGCAGCTGATACCTTTAATGTTATCTGCACTAACATTAATGATGAATAATTATTCCTGAAAAAGACATTAACAAAATTTCTTCCAAATTGTTTTTGTCACAATTTTTCATCAAACAAATACAAAAATTCAGCCCCATCAAGGAATCTCAGGGAAGGTCAACCTTTTTTTAAATCAACTTCCTCAATCTTTTAGCAAGTCTTTCCTGTCTATCCAAACTAGTAATGAAAATAACTATAATTTTGACAATATGTACTGATCAATCACTCTGTGCCATCACCTATCAAGCCCATGACAATGAAAATAGTGGTCAAAACAACAGAAATATATCGAGTGTTTACTACATGCCCAGTACTATTCAAAGTTCATCATACAATTGTTGAATTTAATCTTTATCATATAATGTACCCATGATCCCAAAAGGGGCAGGAAAAATTACACCCAATTTGTACCCACTTTTAGGCTTTGTCATATAAATATATTATACTAAAGCTAATAATTTGGCAGTTTTTTAAAATGTTTGAAAATGGGGGAAAACACAAATGTCCTTTACTGATTATTTGTTGTGTTCTGGCACTTTAATATGTTTTCTTCATTAAAACACCACAGTTATTTATGAATGAATGTGCTATCTATATCTTACCAGCTTTATTTAGATACTGACATACAATAAATTGCACATATTTAAAATGTGCAATAGGTTTTGATAGGTGTATACACCTGTGAAACCATCATCTCCAATAGTTTCCTTGTGCCCTTTGTCCCACCCCTCTCCAGTTGCTTGTCCCAAGACAACTATTAATCCACTTCTGATGCTATAGATCATTGTGCACTTTCCAGAATTTCACCTCCATAGAATCAGATAATGTGTGCTCTTTTGTCTGTCATCTTACACTCAGCAGGATTATTTTGAGATAATCCATATTACTGCACTTACCAATACTTTATTCCTTTTCATGCCAAGTAGTATTCCAATTATCTCCATTTTATAGATTAAAAAATGTGAAAGCAACTCATCTAAGGTCACACAGGACTAGATTCAAATATAAGTCCGCCCAACACAAAAAGCCCCTGATTTTCCCACTAAAAATTCTACCTCTTTTTATTTTTAACTGAGAAATAATTCCACATATATCATCAGAATGGAGAAATATGGCCTCCAGAATGAGCAGAATATACTGATCACACACGCTCAAAAAAATAGGTTGTTAGATCATTAGAGAGGATGTCAACTATCCTCCCCACCCTCCCCACCATGCCTGTTTTCAATAGTGCCACCTGAACCCTTGGGTTTCCCATTACTAAGTCATTCAACCCAAAAAGAACTCCAGGGTCCTGGAGCTGCCAAGGTACATGAGGATCACCATACGTAGGGCCTAGGCTGTAGCTGGCATCCCATCTAATAAGCCAAAAGGGAAGAGAGTATATGGGACAGTCAGATTTACAGTAGTTACAGGAAGCACCCAAGGAATTATGAAAACCTCATTAAACTAAGTCACCTGTATAACTTCCCCTGTGAAACAGGCTTATAATTAGAAACAGAAGAGGAGATAACAACTAGAAAATGGGGGGTGGGGGTGGGGACTGGAAAAGGATTACACTTGCCAAACTCCCAGTTGCTCGTTGGGTGATCTCAGGCACCCATGATTCATGGAATATAAAAAGAGAATTTTATTCCATTTCCATTTTATTGCCAAGGAAACTAATTCTCAGAAAATGTAAGCGACTTGCCCAAGGTCACACAGCCAGAGACTAATTAAGTTATAGACAAAATTCAAATCTCTGCGTCTTAGTCCAGTGGTCTCCCCATGATTCACAAGGACTCCAAACTGCTCTTCACCCAACCATCCCCACACACTTTACCATCACTGGTCCAATCACAGGCTGACCATAGAGTGTGTGTTGACTTAGGTCATTCAGTTTCAGACCCCTTGACACCTTATCTTACCCCATCAGAACATGTCATTCTGTATGCCCTGCCCTCAGAATACTGTTCAACACTAGAGTCAACATAAAAGATACTCCAATAATCTAATTCTGCACCAAAGAGCTAATGATTATAATGCTATGCTCTTCTGGGCTGCCAGCTTGGGCTTAAGAAGACAGTGCCTAAAATACTGATGAAGATGGTGGGCAAAGCTGTGATGTAGAGATTTTCCAAGCCTGGTCTTCACACATAAGAATGTCATAGATTCATAGACTCTAATTCTAGGGAAAATAAACTACTATTCCTCTTTCAGAGGTACCAACTTGGGCTGAAGTTTGCCTAAAGAAGAAATAAGTAGTAATCATAGTTAAATAATAATTGTAATAATAGAAGCCAACATTTACCAATTGCTACACAGTGGGTATTTTTACCAGCATTATCTCAATTAACCCACAATTCCATGAACCAGGTGCTAGTGCTAGTCTCCTTTACAGATGAGGAAACTGAGGGATGGGGACTAAGTAATCTGAGAATCAACAGCTGGTCTTTCGAACACCAGAACACTCATTCTTAACCAGTTCATAGATCTCCACCAGTTCCCATTTGTTTTTTTAAATCCTCATATATAAAAAAAAAGTTTATAGATTTTAGAAAGAGAAGCAAGAGAGAGAGAAACATGGGTCAGGTGCCTCCTGCACACGCCCTGACCAGGAATAGAACCCACAACCTAGGTATGTGCCCTGACCCAGGATTGAACTCTCAACCTTTTGGTGCACAGGCTGACACTCCAACCAACTGAGAAACACGGCCAGAGCCAGGGAAGAGCGTTTATTATGCACCTATTACGTGCCTGGCACTTCATGAACCTTAGGCATATCAATTTATTGAAACCTCACAGCATCCCTCTAAGGTAGGTATTATTATCCCCATTTTACAGATGAGACCCAGCCAAGAAAGAAAAGAAAAAATTGAGCAAGTGGAAAGCTGGAACCTACCACAGGCAGTCTGCCCCGAGAGCCAGCGCTCTCGTCCAGCATGGCTCATTCCTATTCGAGTCTAAATCTTTTCTCTTTCTAGCTTAAAAGGCTTCGCGTTTCGGGTGCCAGAAAGCCAAGAGTGGCATCCTCGCAGCATCGACGCCAGGAGTTACCCCTGCACACCACAAGGGGGCGCCGCTCATCCTGAACTGGAGAGCAGGGCGGGGAAGCCGGGCTCCCTCCCCACGCTGCGGGGTCCTACAGCAGCCAATCCAAAACCTCGGTAACGGCGCAGCGCTCACTGCGGGCACAGCGGTGGACGCAGGTTAGAAAATTATCTTAAGGGGCACCTGTTTTCAAAGATGGAAAGCGACGCGTATGTGACAGGAAGTCTACAGAAGAAGCTGTGGCCGGGAAGAAAGGGATCCAGGCATTTTTACTTGAAAAATTCTCCAGGTGAGAAGCCTCTCTCACTGGCCCTCTTACGGCGGAGAAGGCAGCAACCAATCCCGACAGTCCCCTTACGCATTTACTGTCTCCACCAATCATCGCTCTACCTTCCAATCCTATCAGAAGCACTTGCTGATCACGTGGCCCGAGGCGAGGCGGGGCTCCTCGTGCCTGGCGCTGAAAGCGGACCCAGAGCCCCGCCCCCGGGGACAGGGTGTGAGCGTTCTGTAGGTTGGGGTCTGCCGCCCGCGGCCTCTGACAGCGGTCACCGCGTTTCTTTGGCAGGCGCTGTCCCTGGCTTGGGGCTCGGTTCTGACGCAGAAGTTTAGGTTGGGCCCGTGCTCGTTTATCCCAGGGCCTTGCATGTGCAGTCCCCCTGCTGTAATTGTGCCCACCTCCACTTTCGGGAAACCAAACAAAATGTCACATGTTCCCCTTACAGGGATTGATAATCTCTGCGTTCTTTTATTTAATACTCCCAGATTGCACTGAGGGTACGACCATATCTTAAACATCTTCGCACTGCGCAAGTTATTTAAACTCTGTGCAGCACTTTTCTCAACTGTAAAATGAGGATAATAGTACCTCCTGCTGAATGAAGTGTGTGCATTAAATTAATTCTTATAAAGCACTTTAGAGAGTGTCTTGCACACAGCGAATGCTCAGAAAATGTTAGCCACCGTTTTTCCTGTGCTTGGAACAAGCATGTAAGTACTCAACAGTGTTTAGAATCAGTTCCACATACACATTCTTGAAGATTTAAATTTCAGCTTCTTGAGAACTGCTGCAAGAGGGGGATGGTAAAAAGGTTTATACATATTGTATTTGATTATGAATGTGTCCAGGCTGCTTCAACATGTTACAACTGAGAACAGTGCTCAGGAGGAGTTCAAGTTCTGACTGCAGCTTGCTCTCTGAATGACCATGGAAATTAAAAGTTCTTCATATATCCTCAACTGTAAAGTAGGGATGATGATAATAAGGCCTACTTCATAGAGTGGTAGTGCACTTAAGTAATTAAAGAGACATGTTTAGAACAGTGTCTGTCCTGTAATACACTCCCAATTTTCCCTTCCTTCCTTAACCCAATTCCACTTCGGGAGCAAGGGCAAGAATGTAATGGCCCGGCATAGTTTCATGTCCTCTACCCTACACCTGTCTCCCACTTTAACTTTTACAAAGCGCGTTCATATATTTTCTCATTTAATGCTCATAGCAACCCTGCGAGCTCAGAGCAGTTACTGACTTGCTGGACTCCTGAAGCACCTTTTTGGTACAATTTCATGCATGTGCATTTGTAGGAAAGTTTTTTATTGTATTTTTAAATTTATCCTACAACTTGCTTTCTTCACTTTATCCGTATGTCTCAAAGATCTTGTTATGTCTATAGCCCTATTTTTAATTACTTCACAGTCTTTCATACCTGAATTCATTTAACTCTTCCCCTATTGGTATACATTCTAATTTTTCTCTCCTTTAAAGCAAAATTTATTGTTTCCAAAACATATTGATTCATGATCATGCATTGAATTTAGTTGTCATGTCTGCTGAATCATTCATTTATGTGTATGCGTGTATGTGTGTTCTAATTTTTAAAGCCAAATTGTATTGAGTCTCCCTCCAGGCCCAAGGCTTTATTGCTCCAACTCTGAGTAACTCCAGACCCAAGACTCAACTCACCTGGAAATAAAATCCTTATGGTCAAGAGTTTCCACCTGGCTCCCACTTTTTCTCAAACGACAAGCTCTAGGCTCAAGCAAACTGTGGGACTGAAGTCCTTCCTCCAATGAGAAAAGAGGAGGGGATGCCCAGTATGGCTGCAAAGAGCCGATACTGATTTTACCCTTCGTGGAATTGGAATCAAAGGGGCTCTTTCAGACAGCCCCCCTCCCCAAAGTGAGGGGTTTCTCAGCACCTCTGCCCTTGTACCTACCCTGTACATGTCCATCACGCACTATACCCACTAAAAACTTATTTATCTGCAAACTCTCCCTGCCAAAAGAAGACACACTAACTTACTGTCAGATGCACTCTTATTGCATTAAAGCACCCAAGAAACCCTGGCAGAGTTCCCAGCCCATGTCTCTCTAGGGATCAGGCTCAGCTGGGAGACAAAAGACATGCAAGGAGGTCATGGGCACCCATCATGGTATAGTGGACCCCGAGACACCCAGTTCTGAAATATAGCTCTGCAGCCGGGAAAATTGCTTATTTTCCCTGAGCCTCAGTTTCTTCTTTAGTCAAATAGAAACAGGAAGAGGAGTGAGAATCCAGGATACATAAATGTAGGAAGGGGATACGCAAACATTATGTGCAAAGCTGTCAGGATTGAAGTGGGGGGTGGGGTGGGTGGAGCAGGTCAAAGCCCTGCATTCTCCCCCTTGGGCTAGATGAAGCTGCGCATACATTATGTAGCGTTCTTTCACTGAGTATAATAAAGTTCATTCATGTTGTAGCGCGTACTAGTACTTCTTTTCCATTTAATTTCCAAATAATATTCCACATATAAGTATATCACATTTTGTCTATCCATTTACCAGCTGATGAAGAACACAAGATTGTTTCCCATTTGGGGATATCGTGAATAATGCTGCCATGAACACTCACTCATGTCCAAGTCTTTATGTGGATAATGTTTCCATTTCTCCTGTGTAGAAATCTAGGAGTTCAGTTGCTGGGTCTCATGATAATTTAATGTTTAACCTTTTGAGAAACTGCCAAACTGTTTTTCCAAAGTTACTGTATGACTTTACATTCCCTCCAGCAATGTCTGGGGATCCCATACTTTTAATCAGATAGTGAACAGGTTATGTAGCTATGCAGAGAAATCTCTTACTTTTAACTCCATAACCAGTTTCTCGAGATGATTCCCGATGTTACACACACACTAATATGTACCACGTCTCTGTTGGTAACACCTCTTCACTCTGGGTATAATACTGTAACAGCTACTGTCCCACAAAACTAGCCCAAAATTACACTTTTACTGCTCCAATTCAATTAAAATCACTTTTAACTTATATGAGTTGTTAACAATTTATTTCTATGTCTGTGCTTGTTATGTTGGGATGTGTTGACTCCTTGTTCTTTAAAACCAGGAAGAGCTGGAGAAAGTTGCCACCCCACCCAGACACAGTAGTGGGAGACGCCTGGCGTCATGCCACGGGAGTCCGGTATATGCCTCGGCATTGACTCCAGCAACTTAAAATGACGGCAAAAACACAGCCAAGCGTATTAAATAAAAGATGAACAAAGATCTGGAATAGCAGGCTTACTTGCAGATACCTGCTTTTCCTTTGTCCCAGGATTGCAGAAGATGAGGTGCTTTTGCCAAAAGTTTCAAACCTAAACTACTAACCTTAAAATTCACTTTAACTTTTAACCTCTAACAAGATAACATGTGTGAGGGTGTTTGAAAAACAATACTACATTATTCTCTTTCAGAAATTATTATACTTTGATTGCTATGTATATTGTATATTGTCTAAAATACAATTACTTCAAACTTGTGTGAATTCTTGAGCATGTGAGAGTTTCTAGAACCATGGTGGAGATGGGTTTACTATTTACTGAGAACCTAGACTCAGCTAGGCAAAGTTTAAAGCACTCCCTATCCCCTGAGAGTATATACACTGATGCTGAAAGAAGCCACAGAGGCTGTTTCATTTACAAACATAAATATAAATGTGTTTCCAAGAAAGAACCCAAGCATTCCATTTCCCAGTCTCTCTTGCCATAAAGTGGCAGACCGGTGCCTTATATCCCTCCAGTCTTGCCCCCCTCAGGCATTGATGGAACTGTGATTCTGGCCCTCTGAAGAGAATCCATTTTACTGGCACGGATTACAGCAGAGCTGATGTGGTTCTGAGGCCAACAGCTGAAGCAGCACCTTCCTGACTCTGCAGCTTCCTGGTCATAGCAGAGACAACATGTCCCTCTGCCTGCCAGTTCTGCACTGTGATTTTGGGTGTTCTTCCTAAAACTCAGCTGTGTTTCCCAAGACTTCCCAATGACTCTGTAAGCAGTATAAATCCTAAAAAAATAAAAAAAAATCCTTTTCTAGTATGGGCTCAGTTACCTGAAAACAAGAGCCCTGGCCATTCTTCTAACATACTCAGTCCACCCAGCATGCCAATGGTCACGCAAAAAAATTCATAGAAAGGGTCAGACTGATGTGACTTAATCAGAATGAGCTTTCCTTGAAAATGTGGAATTTTAAATATTTTACGTGAAAGAACAGAAAGAGGTATAGCAAACATCTAGATTAGTGTATAAAGCATAATTAATGACAAAAGGGTTTCCTGTGTTAATATGTCTGAGAAGGACATTCAATCAAAAATGACAAGACATGCAAAAAAAAAAAAGGCAAGATAAAATAACCCACTGTCAAGAGATAAAGCAATCAACAGAACCAGATTCAGAAATGACCCTAATGTTGGAACTATCAAGGACTCTAAAATAACTCTGAATAATATGTTAATCTAATAGAAAGGTGAACAACATGTATGAACAGGTGGAGAATTTCAGGATAAATGAAAACTATATAAAAATCAAATGGGAATACTAGAAATAAAAATCATCACAGAGAGGAAAAATTTTTCTGATAAGCTCTTCAGTATATGGGACATAGCTGAGGAGAGACTCAGTGAACTTAAAGATAGGTCAGTAGAAATTGTCTAATTGAAATACAAGTAGAAAAAAAAGAGCAGAGTATCTAAGAGCTATGTAGCTATTGGGCAATATCATATCATCTAGCACACATATAATTGGAATCTCAGAAGAAAAAAGAATGGGATATAAGAAATATTTGAAGTGATAATGGTCTAGAATTTCCCAAAAAATAATGAAGGACATCAAACCACAGATCCAAGAATCTCAGAGAGCCCTAAGAAGGATAAAAATAAAGAAAGGGGAACAAAAACACCTAGGCACACCATAGTCTGGCTAATGAAAACTAAAGACAAAGAGAGAATCTTGAAAGTACCCAAGAAAAAAGAAACATCACATACAGAGAAACAAAGAAAAGAATTACAGTAGATTTCTCATTGAAAATTGAAATTTAACCCTGGCTGGTATAGCTCAGTTGGTTGGAACATCATCCTACAGACCAAAGGGACACAGGTTCGATTCCCAGTCAGGGCACATGCCCAGGTTGCAAGTTCAATCCCTGGTCAGAACATGTACAAGAAGGCAACCAATCAATGTTTCTCTCTCCCTCTCTCTCTCTCTCTCTTTCTCTCTCTCTCTCTCTCTCTCAAAGCAATGAAAAAAAGAAAACTGAAATTTAAAAAAATAACAACAACTATGGCAAATTTTATATCACTGCCTCAAGAAAAAGTTTCCCAATTCCAATGGGTTCCATTATTTCTACACAATAAACGATTACCTGCTCCTTTTACAGAATTTACTTCTTTGTAGCTTGAGGGCAGTTTAAGCCACTCATTTGGAGTCACAAAGCACCTTGAATTAGAAATTCTTAGGAATGTAGTTTGGCCTTCTCAACCTCTTTAAATTCTTTCATTGTAAGTATTTCACCTGTAAGAAGATTGTAATGTAAATTAGCACAGTTAAATGCAACTCCTATTGCTCTTAGGTTATGAAATCACATAATAATTAGAAACTATGTACCAGCCTAATACTGAAGAATTCTTTTTTCATCATCTTTGTCATATCGTGCCTTTTTCAAAGGGACTTGAAATGATATGATGGTGACATATAAGAAAAGCATTTCTTTGAGGACTGGGCTTCAGGTCTTTCAGTCTATCCCAAACATCCATTTATGGCTCTTATGCCAGAAGAATCAAGACTACAGTATCTACAAACTAAAGGCAGTCTAACCATTATATATATTTAACACATTACAAAGAGACAGGGGACACTCCAACACATCTCTTAGCAAGGTCTTCCAGTCATGGTTAGTGTGTGTGTTTGTGTGTGTGTGTGTGTTTAAGGTTTTATTTATTTTTAGAGAGGAGAAGGGAGGGAGAAAGAGAGGGAAAGAAACACCAATGTGTGGTTGCCCCTCGCGTGCCCCTCACTGGGGACCTGGCCTGCAACCCAGGCATGTGCCCTGCCCTGGGAATGGAACCAGCGACCTTTGGTTCACAGGCTGGCACTCAGTCCACTGAGCCACACCAGCCCGAGGCTCTTGCTTTAATAGGCTCTTCAGATCATTGTGGACATGCTTAGATACTGCACCCAAACTTAACAACAAGTGGTTGTTTCTAAAAGAGTGATGGTATGGAATCTGAAACCATATCAATGAATTATTCAAACTGCTACATTAAAAACCATTGGTCTGTTTTGAACTTTGAATGGATCTTTTATCCATGTCATGAATTGATTTTTGGGGGGAAAATGGATCTCTGAGTTGTGCGAGATCTTCCAAATGTTAATAATACATTTCATTATGCAGTAATCACCCTTATTAATATTGCTACCGATCTCATCAGTAAAGTGTTTACGTATTGGAACACTGTCACTCACAATGTGATTTTTCCAAAATTCAAAATTTTTTACTTAGTTCACATTTTATCACTGGCAACAAATACTGTGTCTGTTGTTGTTGTTCTTGAAGTGATAGACTCACTTTGATAATTTCCCAGAAAATGTCTGCCAAATACCCAAGATTTAATAACCATAGTTTTGTAAGTAATTCTTTCAAGTAAAAATGATGTTCCATGAAAAAAAAATCAACCGGACCAGCTCACAATTCAAACTATCATACTGTATTTCAGTATGAAGCCTAAGTGCTCTTCGAATACTTCCCATTTCATCACACAATATTAAAAAGATGTGTACTCGAGAACTAAGATTTAATAAAATTAATAATTTTTACTGTTTGGTCAAAGATATTCTTAAGCAAAATTGATTTTTTTTTCCCCACGAATGCATGGCAATGAAGGATATAATGACTACCACTACAATTTGGTCACACCAAACTAAGTTGTTCTAAGGCACCCGCAGTTTTATATACCAGTGTTCTTGTACCATCAGAGCAAAAGTCAACACAATGAAAAAGGCAAATAACATTTGGCACAATTATGAAAATGTATGGCCTAATGGACCCCAGGGTCGCAGGGTTCAGACAGGAGGCCGCCCTGCAGGCCGAGGGGGTGGCCAAGGGGCATTATTTACCCTTCTCCTTGTGGGGCAGGTTGTTGGTGTGGCTGCACTTCTTGCGGCAGTTGACAGCGTAGGGGTGCAGGCGGGCATAACACTTGCGGGCAGAGGGACGGCTCAATGATGCCACCCGGCAGATGAAGCGCCAAGTACAGGGTGGACTCTTTCTGAATGTTATAGTCTGAGACAGTGCGGCCATCCTCCAGCTGTTTGCCCACAAAAAATCAGACACTACTGGTCACACATGATGCCCCTTGTCTTGTATTTTAGCTTTGACATTCTCAGTGATGTCACTGGGCTTGACCTTGAGGGTGATGATCTTGCCAGTCAGGTCTTCAACAAGATCTGCAGTTCTGCATCTGCTGGGGAGGTTGCTCGGGTCTCCTTGAAGAGCGTGTCAGTAATATTTTAACTGAAGCAACATTCTCATGGGAAAGTATAAGCCACGGGTTTAATCTTGAGCAAATTATTCTTCAAGTATAAAGGCCAAGGACAACCAGTTGTGATGATGCAGGAAACCACAATGTACCAAATTTAAGGAAACCACAAAATTGTTTTGAAACTTCAGCACAAGTCTGCAGTGGAGGGGTTAATATTGCATGTAAAAAACTGAACAACCAAAACGAAAAGATGGACAGAGAGAGACAAAACTATAATAAGCTCTGATAATATCCAAATAATTCAACTAACTAAGAAAATGGGAGAATCGGAAAGGCAATAAGTACAAAATAGAACAAGGTCTCTGACTGCCTCTGGTTATTAGGTGAAACTAAAACAATATCACTTAAAACTGAAAAATCAAGGGTCAGATGTTTATTTCCAATGACAGATAAAATCTTGAGCAACAAATTAGAAAAGGAGAGGGAGAAAAGTAATTCACAACTAATGTCAGGATGGTTCATAGTAGGAAACTAAGCAATAATACCTAAATATCTAAATAAAGAGATAACTAAAGATATTATATAATAAAAATATTTGTTAGTGATAATCACTAGAAGAATAATATACAGTTTCCTAAATATCAGAGAATGAGAAAGAAATAATACTTCATCTAGTGAAAAACCTATTGGGTTTGTACAATATAATGTATGTATTTATGTAATGTATGAAAAATAAGGTAATATGACAAACCAAGACCAAATAAATATTGATATATTCATATATGTAAATGACCTCAAATCATCTTGAAAGAAAAATATTTTTAGACAGGTTTTAAAAATTCAACTCAGTGCTTTATAAAGACATGCAAAAAAGGAGGGTGATTCTGTTGGAAAATTGATTTTAAAAATTGTGGTGTCTTCATAGAATGGAATACTATTCAGCAGTGAAAAGGAATGCATTGCTGACACATGGACAAATGGAGAATGTTATGGTATATGGATTAAATCCCCAAAAAACAAAAAGCCAGTCAGTTGATCGAGACTGGAGCCACTGAGTTGTCAGTACTGGAGACTTAACTGAGGGACAGTCAGCATAGAGATGACATTTAAAACCAAGGGAACGGAGAGTCACACTGAGGTAGCACACAGAGGGGAGAAACAGTGGGACCCTAGTACCCAGACAGATGGCCACATTTAGAGGTTGAGTGGCAGAGGGGGTGTGCCCCAAGGGGGACAGAGAAGGAGATGCCAAAGAGAGAGGGAATGAGGGGCATGTGGAGTCAAAGGCTGCAGGAGTCCCTTCAGCTCAGCTCATGCTATTTCAGATACGGTGGCCTGAGCAGTGATTCCTGTACATGAATCTAGGTCAAAGGGCATGGGCACTTACAATGTTGACAGATACTGCAAAGTCTCTCATCGACACTGCATGAAAGCATTAGTAACAGATAAAATCTATTTTTGTTCTGGATTGGGAGTGAGAGAACCCAGGAGCCTGCCAAGTGGAGAGAGCACCGAAGCAGCTCAGAGTCCCAGGAGAACAGGTCAGGTTTGGGTTGCTGGGCGTGGCCTGCCCGAGCCGGCGAAGAGCCAGAGTAACCAGCAGACCTTGGCAGAACCCCAGGACTGACGCTATTCCTGCTATGGGGACAGAGACGGGCCCGTCTGGGAGCCCAGGGAAAGGCACAAAGCAGCGGGAGATACGCAGCGCGTTTTGGACTCTCGGGTGGTTCCTAAGCCGCTGTGTGACCTTGGATAAGTGACCTAATCGCTCTGGACTTCAGAGAGCTCCTCTGTCGAATCTGAGAACTGGTTTTCTGAGAACGGCCTTGCCCCATTAGAACGCTGTGGCTCCTGTTTGAGCACAAAAATACATCTTTCGTTTAACACCGAACACCAGACCTGTGGCAGCTTTCCCTCTAGAGGTGTCGTTCCTGTGGTGGTTTTTCCGTTCTCTGAAGGGGGTCAGGAGGTCCTGGTCTAAAACACGCTCTGACCAGAACAGCTCAGTTCAATTCCGCAAGCAGTCACCGAGTGTCCCAGGTGCAAAACCACCGCCACCATCTCACCTGGGTGATCAGTCTTCTCGTGGCTACCTGGTGCCTGTACAAACAATGCTCAACGCAGCTCACTTCGAGCAAAAGGCAAAATCAACGACAGCCCACAGCATCTGTGGGATCTTGCACCCCTAAGAACCTGCAGCCACCACACACCCCCATTCCAACCCCGGCACACTCCCACCTCAGGGCCTTTGTATGTCCTGTTCTCTCTGCCTTCTCCGAGATGGCCGCCGGTCCTGCTCCCTCACTTTATTAAAGTCTCCGCTCAAAACTAGTCTCAACTGAAAAGGCTCCCTGACCTCTTTATACAAAATGGCACCCCAGCCCATCCCTCAAAACCCCCTTATCCTGCTCGTTCTCCTTCGTAGCACTCACCACCACCTTCACGTTGTGTCCTTTGCCTCCCACTCCCCCACTGTCACCACGCTGTGAGCTTCGTGGGAGCAGGGCCAGCTGCCTGCCCTGTGCCTGGAGCAACGCCTGTGCACAAGAGGTCCTTGGTGTATAACTGGGGAGAATGAATGAATTCTCCCATGGGCCCCAGTCACACAAGTCAGTCCCACATGCTTTCTGAATGGACACCCGAATAATTAAGTTAGGCTTCTAAATTAAGCATTTGACTTTTTTGCAAGATTTGTCCTATCTCCAAGCCTGGGTTTTCCTATGTGAATCTGAAAGTTAGCAAGCTCCGTGAGGGGAGGAACGGAGTCCTGTGCCTGCCAGCCCCAGAGAAGGCCCTCAAACGAGCTCAACACTCAACAAATGCTTGTGTTCTTCACGCAAGGACAAACCAGTGATGCATTTGCCTCCTATCTGGGAAGATGACATCTTGGTAACGGGAAAACAGGATAGATTCCCGTCACCAGGAAAATCCCAGGCATGAACTAAACCTCTGCATTACTTAAGGCATTAGAAGAAACTTAGTCTGGTGGTTACAACCCCTGACAGCAGCGCAGCCCTGCTCTCTCATGGCCACTCAGTGCAGTGCCATCATGGAAAAGCTTAGATAACAATTTAGGGAAAAAAATTGTTTTCATGATACAAGTTGCTTGACTCCATTGTCAACAACTGGGAAGACATTAAATAAAAGAATAAAAAGTAATCACATCACCTGTGTACCTCCGACACTACTTGAGCTTTCAACCTTGTACCTATTTTATATCTAATTCATTGATTCAATCATGTATCTACAGAGAGCCTGCCATGTCCCAGGCACTGTTCTAGACACTCGGTGGCCCCAAATGAAACAAAAATCACTGTATTTGAGCTACTTACCTTCTGGCTGTCATCACTCCGTATTTGTCCTGATATCCTCACTTTTTTATAACCCATGTTGCCACATACTCCATAAAAATCATTGCTCATGGCTGTGATTTTTACCACCTCCATGTCCTTAGCCCTGGACACCTAAACATGCCAGGCCGGAAAAATCAGGGCACATGACTTCTGTCTAAATACCTGCCTTCACTCAACAACGACCACCTGCTGACATTATGTTCTAGGAACTGGGGATGCGGCAATGAGAAAGGCCAGCAGAGCGCGCCCCGAGCCTCCAGTGGGAAGGCAGCATGAAATGCATCACCACAAAAATAACTCTAATTCCGTTGTCATACGTGGAAGTACAAAACAGGTGCCCCAACTTTATGTGACTTCATCTAAGGGGTCCACTTTCCTGGAGAGCTCTCCTTTAAACTCAGAACTCGAGGAGCGATCAGGCGGCGGCCTGACAGTGGGAGGGCATGTGTGACACCTGAAGCCCAGACCTCACGGGACTTTGCAGGCCAGTCAGGAGTGTGGCTGTATCCTCAGGGCAACACGAACACTTTGAGTAAGACTGACCTTTTTGTTTTTAATTTAATTTTTTAATTGTTTATGCTATTATAGTTGTCCCAATTTTTCCCCTTTTGCCCCTTTCTACTCAGCCTGCTCCCCACTCCTATAGTCGATCCCCACCCTGTCGTTCATGTCCATGGGTCATTCATACATGTTCTTTGACTAGTCCTTCCCCTTCTTTCCACTAGTCCCCACCTCCCCCCACACACACACAGTGATCAAAGACTGACCTTTTAGAAAGATCCCCTGTAACAAACACAACCTGGAAGAAGAACCCATTCGTAAGAGTAACACAAAGAACAAACTACTTAAAAGTTACTTATCAAGAAACATAACGTGTATCTCAAGAAAAGCTGTCAACTTTACTAACGGACAGAAAAGAAGCCTTGAACAAATGGAAAGACACATTTTGTCTTGAATGAAAGACTATTGCAAAAATGTGACGTTTCCTTCAATGTACCTACATCTACTTGCCATGTGCCTATAATAAACCTGAACTGTGGAACCCCTGTTTTACCCTTTCCCAGCGCCCAGTGCTCTCCTCCCAATGACACATACGGTGTGATTAAATTATTTTTGTAATTACGTGTCTCAGGCTGCTTACCCACTCCACTGATAAGAGAACACTGAATTCATCTGTAAAATATAAAAGTGAAAATAGCCTGAAGTAAACTACTAAAATATAACCTTACCAGGTAATAAAAATACGGGGTGGGGCAAAAGTAGGTTTACAATTGTTCGTATGGAAAAGAAGGCAATAATTAATAGATAATAATACAAGAATAAACTGCTTCACATGCTCATAACCATAAACCTACTTTTGCCCGCCCCTGTATTTAAGTTACACATGAAATTTAAAATGATGTTCAGATAGCTACTCGAGTCTTCTCCAAAATAAAACTCTCACAATAATATAAATAGAATCTGGTTTTAAAGCATTCCTACACTTCTTTTAAGATGGTAATAGGAAAATCATGTAAAACAATTAAACGTTTTCCCCTGATACTACAATACAAATTTAGAATAAATCAATCCAGTATTTGGTGAAGTAGAAACATACACTTTGATCAGCATCATGGGAAATCACAGTTTTTTAAACATTCTATTAACATTATTAACAAATGTTAAGTCTATACTACTGGCCATGTGTCAAGATTTCCAAACCACCCTTTGTTTGTTTCAGGAAATAGTTTTTGTCTTTGATAGCTCCTTCTCTGTGATTTTGCCAGAAAATATAAGAAATATGTTAATGATTTCTCGCGGCACTTTTGAAACACACAGCTTGCTGTGCAGCACATACAAATATCGTACCTTGCCGCTCGACAACCGCCACAGCAAACGGGGCAGAATAAGGGGACTTTCCAAGAGCTTTTCTCACAGCGAGGCAAGTTACGGCATCGTGTAAAGTGATGCAATGTTCTTTGTGAGGAAGTAAGTGCGTTACCGGACCCTGAAGCATCAAGAATTAACCAGTGAGCCCAGACCTGGCTTGTCCTACAGGGTGAGCTCGGGGACTCTCTGCACTTACTCTGGGACCCCATGAGAGTGGGGGGTTCCCAGCTGGTTCCCACAGACCCATGAAGCTCTTCTGCAAACAGTGGGGTGAGCCCCATGTGTACTTCCACCAGGCAGTGCCATCAGCGGGAGGGGCTGAGTCCCATCGTGAAGGGCTCACTCCCTAGAGGTTCCTGCATCTTCCCAGAGCCCATGGCCCTGCCTTGCTTTAGGGACCTTATCCCCAGCCAGCTGTACGGCTGGACACCTCAAAGTCACCACCCTTCCTACCTCTTCTTCTGGCCCCTTTCTTCCAGTTCTGAAGTCGTAGAGTCCCCTGGACAATGAGTGGTTCCCAAACTTCAGTGCAAGGCAGCCTGGAGGTCTTGTTCAAGTACAGACGGCTGGGCTTCACCCCCAGGGTGTCTGATCCAGCATGCGTGGGGCCTGAGAGTTTGCATTTCTAACACGGGATGCCGTTGCTGCCAGCCAGAGCCCACACTTGGAGAACCACTGCCTCAGAGGGCTAGACAGTTGGCCCAGTCTGGCCACTCACAGCTAACACTCCAGGTGCGCTATGTTCTCCAGCCCCCAAAGCACGCCTCAGCCTCACAGATCAGGGATTGGGAGCTGGAGTGTTCCAGGGCAACAGTGGGAAAGTGGTAACTTTACTAGAGGCCCTGAACCAAACCACCCACCATATCTTTTCCAGAAAAATTCTTTACAACATGGTGATAATACCCACCAGGGGGCAGCAGATGCTCATGAGAAGAAACTTTCCTGCGAGGAAGGGAATTTGAATCCTCAGGGCCCCTTACTTAGAGCACTAACATCCCACTGAGGACTTAGGTGGTTGAGATAACAGGGATCACAGGATAATAATTCTTTATATTCTATTACTGTTTCATGGATGTCCAAGTTTCTCATAGACCGCGTCATTCAAACTATACAACCGTCCTGAGAAAATGAAGCATGAACATCTCTATGTGACTGTCACAAAGCTCAGAAAGGTGAAGTTCAGGTGGCTTGTCTGAGGTCAGAGGGCTGGTAATTTATCAGACCAGGAACTCGGGCACAGGTTGCCAGAGTGCTCATTCAGTCCTGTACCTCATGCCCGTCTACAGCCATGGCAGCTGTGACTTCTTGGTTGTTTACCGCACGTACATTACCTCTCTTACTCTTCACAACAACCTATAAGGCTCATTCTCTAATTATCCCCCCTCCAGAGACAAGGACAGTGAAGTGAAAGAAATTAAGTAACTTGCACAATTAGCAAATAGTGGAGTTAGGATTTGAACTTGGGTTCATCTAATTCAATAACCCACCAACACCTACTGCTTCCCTATCGTTACTTGCGATCAGCAGCTAGTGTTTGTGGAGCATTTGTTGAGCACTACTGAGCTAGTCACTGGTGATGCACTCTCTTAGCCTTCAAGCAGTATCTAATCTAGGAAAATCTAAGATGCCCCTACCAGGTGCCACAGGGAAACCGACCAAGATGACTGCCATGGTCCTCATTTCACAGATTAGGCAACAGTGCTTAGAGAGGTTAATGAACTTGCCTGAGGCCACAAGAAAACACAAGATAGGTCAAGGATTTACACCCTGACCATTTGCTACACCTGCTGCTTTCTTACACCTCTCTCAGCACCAAATTTTCTGAACCAAAATATGGGAACTAAAAAGCGTCCCAAAAACACATAGGAAATCCAGTTGCGGTAGCCATCCCGTTGGAGCCCTGTGGCCCGGCCTGCAGCCCAGGCTCCTGCCTGGCATGGCCCTTCCTACCCACAGAGACCCCTGCCTTTCCCATTGTCAAGGCAGGCTTTTCTCCTGGAACGGCCCCGAGCGAAAAAGGCAGACCACTTTGCACACTGAGGACCCTTGAATAGCTGCTGTTGAGGGTCAGATGAGCTTCCCCATGACCCTCTCCTGTCTGAACCCCAATGCCACCAAGAAGCACACAGTAAGGGCTGCACCTGATGTCAGATCCGGGGCAAGTGCACGCAGGTATTTCCTCTTTTGGCCCTGGAGCACCCTAACCCAGGCAAGGCCCACTCCCAGGGCATCCCTTTGGTTCTTCCAGCAGATTCCAGTCATCAAACTGCTGAAGGCTCCCTCTTTCTCACAGCTGCCATTTCCTACTGAGTTCACTTGGAGACTCTTTGCTTGTGTCCCCTAAAGGCTCTCGGTACAATAATACACCCCCTCCCATACTGCCCCCTAAAGCAAGCTTACATGCCCGGGATATGAGTAGTGCTGGAGTATTTGCAAAGAACAGTGGATTTGGAAAGCTGAGTTCAACGACCTGGATGTAAAACCCAGTTTCAGCACTAGCAGGGTACTAGGATAAGTCCCTTAATTTCTCTGCACCTGGCCTCATTTTCCTGTCCTTATTCTGATTTCTAATGGTATTGAATGAAGTATCATGCAAGGTATTTTGAAAACTCTTAGCTGCTACGCAAACATTGGCTCTCTGTTTACTATCAATATGAAGAGGAAGGGGAGGGGTTTAAAATGTGGATAAAGTACAAATGCTCGGGAAACCATAAAGGATGCAGTGCTCCCCTGAAATGAAATAATAATACAGTTGAGCTCGACCTGCACCCTCACACTCTCCCTCTCCTCCGTTCCTCGGCTGAAGTTGATTTATCTTTCCCCTATGTCCCTCCTCATCCCAAGTATTTGGAAGTTTTACAATTTAAAGTATAATTGTACAAAGTAACTCATGGATCAAAGTGAAGTCACAAAGAAAATTAGAAGATATTTTGAATGAGAATAAAAATTAAAATAGAGCCTATCAAAATTTGCAGGTTGCAGGTAATGCAATGCTTAGAGGAAAATTTTAAGCTTTTAATACTTATAAATAAGAAAGTTTCAAATCAATGATCTAAGCTTCTACCTTAAGAACTAGAAAATAAAGAGAAAATTAAACCCAAAGCAAGAAGGAAGTAGTAAAAATCAGAGTAGAAGTTTATGAAATTGAAAACAGAGAAAAATCGGTAAGACAAAGTTGATTCTTTAAAAAGGACCAACAAAATTGATAAAATATCTAGCCAGGCTGACCAAGACAAAAAGAGAGAATTTGACAATTACTATTGTCAAAAATGAAAAGGAAACATTATTCTCTAACATCGTGTTTTCCCTTTAAGAGAAATGTGTTTAATATATAAAACCAGAAGGCCGGTTTATGATTCTTTGATTAATCATTAAAAGAGGTTCCTGGAATTGATGTTTCAAATAATCCTTTTATTTGGTGCTTCTGAGTTTACACCCTGCGGCTGCCCATCACAGGAAGATTCTGAAAGGTCGAGAAGCACTGCTTTCTTGTGAAAAATACAGAAAGTGATTGAGGGAGAGAAAAAAAAAAACAGCTTGAAGCTGCTGAGAGAACTGTTCCATCACCTGCTTTTTAGCAGCGAAATCTTAGAAAGAATAATACAGAAATTAAGGCTCTGGAAACAGACTCCCTGCTCACATTATCAAATGTCTCAGAAAGCTCTCCTACAGCCCCAGTTTGAAGAGGCTCTAAGATGTTGCTTAGAATATACAGCCCGTGTCTGTCAAAAGTGGCTCCTGAACAAAGAGAAGTCAGCCATCCTTCTGGCGCTTGGCTTCCCACACTCCCCTTTTCCCTTCCATGCTCGTTGCCAAAGTCATGCTGCGTCTGGGATTGCCACCCTGCCTCATTCCAGGAGCCTGCCTTCGTACCCCTGCTCCACACCCCGACGGTCCCTTGATACCCCCTTATCCTTCGAGGCTCAGCTTAGACCCCCTTCATCTGCCCTTTCTTCCTGTGTGAAACTGCCCCTCCTCTACCCCCTATATACTTTTACCATAATATTTGTAATACTGTATTGATTTTGTTTACACATCTGTTCCCCATTCTGGAATTGATGTTTTATTCCCGTATGCATCCTCAGATCCTAAAATACTGTAGCACCATGAATGTCAGCTGACTGAACCCGAGGCCCACCTGCTGCTATTTCTCCATAGCGACAGCCTCTCGCTCCAGCCCTGTGCAACCCCTGCTGACGCAGGCCTGACACGACAGACCCCAAATTTGGCCACAGTGTGACCTGGCAGCAACGCTCGTTCAACCCTGTCGGGATTTGTGGGCTAAGCAGGCCGCTCTCAACTCTGACAGCACCTTAAAAGCATCGGGGAGCTTTTGAAAAAAACCAATGCTCGGGGCTCACCCTAGACCACTGAGTCAGAAGCTCTTGAGAGTGGAACTGGGCACAGAATTTTTTCAGCCTCCAGATGATTCTAACGGGCAAGCAGGGTTGAAATGAGCCTTGGGCTTACACTACCTGCAGATGTGGAAGAATTCTCAGGTCAACACCACGTTCGTTTTCTAACCTTCCTTCCAGGTGCGGGCTCCCAAACTTTCTCCTCCGAGCTGCACGCACCTCCACCTGGAATTCAGCCCACCGTTCAAGCCCACCCAAGATACCACATGTCTAAATATTTAAAAATTATAAATCAAGCTAAAAACTGTTAAAGACGGTATGTCCTTTCCTCTTTCCTTGACAAGTATAACATTTGTAACATCAAAATTGAAAACTGTGCAAAGCTATGGTTTTCGTGTGACTAAAAGTTGGCAAAACATCAAAGACAACTGATTGCACACATGTGGTTGCACATCTTGATGTTTAGGTGGGTAATACGATAATTAATTTATTATAAATTTATTTCATAAAACCTGTGTTTCTTGTCCTTCATTTCAGTAAATCACTAATTGTGTTACTATAATAAAATTTCTTTAAACTCTCTTTAAGATTTTATTTATTTTATTTTTTAGACAGAGGGGACAGGAGGGAGAATGAGAGGGAGAGAAACATCAATGTGTGGTTGCCTCTCGCGTGCCCCCTGCTGGGGACCTGATCCGAAACCCAGGTATGTGCCCTGACTGGGGAATTGAACCAGCGACCCTTTGATTCGCAGGTCGAGGCTCAATCCACTACGCTAGACCAGCCAAGGCTATAATAAAAATTTTTCACAGCAATGCCAAATATGGCAATTTCAGTTCAGGGGAAACACTCTGCTAAGGTAGTAACCATTGTAAGTCAATAAAATTCCAAAAGCAATACTTACACTGGAAATAAAC
This sequence comes from Mormoops blainvillei, assembly GCA_004026545.1. Taxonomy (NCBI): domain Eukaryota; kingdom Metazoa; phylum Chordata; class Mammalia; order Chiroptera; family Mormoopidae; genus Mormoops; species Mormoops blainvillei. The sequence goes on along the minus strand of PVJD01006033.1, from coordinate 12,165 downwards.
CATGAATTTTATACACCAAGCTCAAACATTGTAATGGGGTCAATTCATGTTTTCACGGGAAATATAAAATATTTTAACTTGATTATATAAATTGCTATCATTTACATAGTCATTTTTAGCTTCTCTTAAACAATATCTAGATCTATATGGTTATTTCATAAGTTTTTCCTTTAAATTTTTCTGCAAAGGGTTATTATAAAGAAAACTGAAAATAGCAATATGTTGGTTTATTTGTTCAAATTTCTCTCTGATCAAGATGCTACCTTAATCTAGAATGCCAAAAACAGCCTGTAGAAACCAGTTTCCAGATTGTATATAAATGAATCTCCTTCAGAGTCATGTAAAGTGTTTTTGTTTTGCTATTTGAATTTCCTTGTGTTTAACTGAAATTGCACTTTTGTTGCATTTTTTTAACAGTTTTTTAAAGCTATAATAACAACTTTCTCTAAATTTTTAAACACCTGTTTAGAATCCCTTTAAAAGTGAAATAAGCTAACTTAAAATGGTTCTGGGTTTTGGTTGTTTTTATTTCTGCTTTTGTGAACCTTTGCTAACTTTATAGCAAGTAACAGTTTATAAGAAATAACTTGATGGTAAGAATTCAAAATTAATTTCGCTTTCTACTAAGGACTGAGATTTGTTTTGTTTGGGGATCTTCCATTGTTTTGTTTAACTCCACCAATGTATTTCCTATCTTGTCTAAATTGAATCTAATTGCTTTAACAGCATTCCATTGGAATTCGCATTGTAGAGCGGAGTGTTCATAAGTCAAATTTGGTATGTGTTTCATGAAGACGTTCCACCTCTGGGCAATAAAACATAATAAATTGAAAACAATGTATATAATCTTTCAATTGTTCTAAGGAATACCAGTGCTACCAGCACAGCTGAAGCTGTATATGCCTTTGTTAATTCAAACCACAGTTCAGAGAATGTTTCTGTACTTTATCCAGACTTCTGGATTATATACCTTTTTCTCTAACAGTCATGTTAGCATCATTATCACAGGTTTACTCTCAATAATATTTTAAATGTGGCAAAATTTAAAGCTGTGTCTTCTAAGACAAAGTCTGTATTTTTTACAACAGGTGTAAAATTTTAAAAATACTCATTAATTTCAAGTTTCTTGTTTTCATCTGACAATTTAACAACACATATAATTGTAAGTCATTCAACATGACTTTTGACTCAGCTACAATCTAGTTGAACTGTTTTCTTTTTTAAAATTTATGTGTATTTTTATCATTTCATTACCCGTTAATTTAATAATCTCTTTTTAATCTTCCATCCTTAGTCACGATCATTTGGTTTAAATCTCTTTCATGTTTTATCATTCTAGCAGCAAATTTTTAAATCTATAAAGCCTACACAACTTTCCAGTTAGTACCATGAAAAGCATAATTTCCTTTGGCTAAATACTGGACACATAATATTTCTATTTTAAGAATATCATGCCAATGTTCTGTGTCGGTGTTTCCTTGTCTTTGTTAAATACCATTAACTGTTTGCTGCTTATTCACCGCTTTCTTCTCAAACAATTGCTTGAGTAATTTTTTTGTTTACACATGATTTTCCTCTTCTGGTCATGACTATCTTCTCTAGCCAAAGGTGAGCTTCAATATTGGTTATGATTAGTACAGAACTAAGAAAATACCATCTTTGGATTTAGTATATACAAGCCAGTTTCTATAATTTCTTTCTCCAATTGAATTTTGGTATAAAAATATTTTAAATTTTCTGTCATGTTCATCCAAGATTTGTAATCATTCGTTTGGATGGAGCTGGGTTTTGAGGAAACAATGGTGAGAAGGGCTTCATGGGCCATTTTCCCGTATCAGCCTCCCACAAGCTCAGGGAAGCCCCCAAGTTTTCCATTTCATTCTTCACCTCCCATTGGGCTAATTTCGTGAATGCAATTTTCTTTGTTTTCTAGGCAGGCACAAGTTATATCTATTTTGTGAATTTGATATGAATTATTCCCTTTCACATTCTCATTGTTTTGATCACTAATTAGAGCTTCACTAAGTAAATAATTTTTAAGGTTCTGTATAAAAATTTTATATCGAATGATCCAAGAAAAGCCTACTCACTTTTATTATTTTCGCAGTTCTTAAAGATGCTGCAGATCATCTCTTGGGCAATTTTCTGTTTCTTATCAGCTTCTGAACTTGACTCATTTTATATTTTTATCACGCTTTCAACTTACATTCATTTTCAATTATGAAAATATTAATATAAAATGTGATTCTATTCAAATTTGCCTAATTTGAATATATTTCATCAAAATGTAGAGAAAGAAAAAGTAAAATTATTTTTACCTATATTTAAATCTATTTTAAGTTTTTTAATATTTAAAATTATCTATTAAAATTAAATGGCAAAATACAAATTATAATTAACAAATATAAAATTTTAAATAAGGACATTTTAATTTGATTTTCTGAAAATTTAATATTATTGTATTAAGCAGCTTTATAAAAGTGAAGCATTCTTTATTTTTAAATTGCGTTCAAAGTCTACCTGGTTGCTTGCTAATGTAAAGAATGAGTGTTAGGTCTCACACATGTGGCATCTAGATACACATATCAATATATACCAACAAAAGGAATATGAATTATGGATATTTAGCACTTCTGGAGAATGATATTTGGTAAGAATTTATAGCATCGATGCTACCTGAGATGAGTGTTTTAACAAGTTAATCAGTGTTTTCCTTACCTAGGGACCCTGCCACCAAAATCCTCCTTGGACTTTGAAGCGGCGCCCTTTTTTGATACTGGTGGCAGCACAACCCCGAGACCTTCCTCACACGGAAACATAGACACCTTTCATTCCAAGGACATACCACTCGCAACAAATGGAGGAGCATTTGCTGGACCCTGAACGGTGTTAGAAAGTGAAAGTCGGAATTAACAGGTCACACCACGCCAATGCTAAGTGCCACACTGGAGTGACATGTTTCTGTGTCTAACATGTGGAGTCCCCTAGAGCTCTCCTGCCCAAACCCAGGGGTCTCAAGTCCCATCCTCGCTGCTGGCCCCACCTCCTTGATGAGAAAGGCACTTCCTTGCCGTGTCCCGGAGACCCTTCCCTGGCTTCGTCTTTCTACACCTTAAGACAGCATTCTTCAAGACACCCCTCCTGGGAGTCTATGGATCCACCAGAAGCCCCTGCCTCTTCCCGGCCGGACTCTGTCTGTCCTGTTTACTTTGCCTGGACAGTACTCTGCAAATCATGCAGACACCCAACAGGCTAACAACGTGACTCTTCTTCAAACTAATGCCTTCTTTTGTTTTTCTGCATTTGAAAGCAGTAGAGCAGGGGGCTGAATTGCTGGAACTCTGTTGTCCTGCCACCTGGGTTATCATTCCAGCTCTGGCGCTTACAGTCTGTGTGACCTGAATCAGGTCACTTATCCTTTCTGAACCTTAATTTTCTGTTCTGTAAAATGGGACTGATACCTATTTCAGCATTGCTGTGGGTCATATATGCAATGACACATGTAGAGAATCTGCCCTGGCTGTTGCGGCTCAGTGGACCGAGCACCGGCCTGCAAACCAAAGGGTCGCTGGTTCAATTCCCAGTCAGGGCACATGCTTGGGTTGTGGGCCAGGTCCCCAGTAGGGGCACTCAAGAGACAACCACACATTGATGTTTCTTTCCCTCTCCTTCTCTCTCCTTTCCCCTCTCTAAAAATAAAAAATAAAATCTTTAAAAAAAAAACGCAAAAGAATCTGCACATAGTAAGCACTCCTTTGCTATTCTTTTCATTATTTGTTTAACATTTCATTACATGTTTAGGAACAACCTTATTTTACATTAATAAAAACATTACAGCTCTTTCTTCAGGCTTAGTACAAGATATATATCATAGGTAACTCTCCATACCAATTTGTTGAGGTATGGAAAATACATATTAAACCATTTTTAATTTGCATAATAAAGTCAATCACTGGTAACTAGCAAATTCGGTGTGCTTGTCTCAACTTGTCTCAGAATTGGAGCAACTATAAAAGTCAGCATCGAGCCATTGTCAGTCGCTAGACTCAGGGTGAACTGTGCCATGCAAAAATAATGTTACAACTGCATGCGTAGGAAACTGAGTGTGATACCGTGTCTTTGTCCCTGGTCTTGTCACAGAGCTCCTGAAACCCTTGAAATTTCCTAAAGGATTAGAGAGGTGAAGGTGTCTTAATGTTCATAACAATCTTCTTTCAATCACAGCTGAGTTTATATTAACGAGATAACTTTGGAAAGCACCTAAAGATTGGAACTGGTTGCCATGGGAACCAACCATGTGATTGGAGAGTTGGACCTTCCAGTCCCACCCTCCATCAACTTCTCAGGAGGGGACCCAGGTTGGAGATTAAGTTCAATCACCAACATCCTATCATGTAATTAATTGTGTCTGTGCAATGAAGGCTCCATAAAAACCTAAAAGGACAGGGTTTGGAGAGCTTTGGGTTGGTGAAAACGTGGAGATTTGGGGAGTGCCGTGTGCTCAGAGAGGACATGGAAGCCCCATGGCCCTTCCTGAGCTATATCCTTTTATAATAAACCAGGAATCCAGTATGTAAAACGCTTTCCTGAGTTCTATGAGCTGCTCCAGCAAATTAATCAAACCCAAGGACGGGAGTCACTGGAACCTCTGATTTACAGCCTGTCCCTCAGGAACACAGGCAACAACATCTAAAGTGGTGGGATGGGTGTTCGTGTTGTTCTGAGCCCTTGCTTGATCTGTGGGACCTGACAAAACCTCCAGGTAAATAGCATCAGAACCGAATTGTAGGACAACCAGCTGGTGTCAGAGAATTTGTGGTAGGGGGGAACCCCACACGTTGGAATTGGGAGCAGAATTATACTGAGTTAACTGCACCGTATTTCTGATATGCGCCACCAATGCCTGGATGCTCCCTATAGACCAGTGCTCACGCAGGGCCAGACCGAAAGCCCTTCGCCCTGCCCTGTACCCAGTTTCTCTCATGGCCCCTCCTCTGTGCAGCCATTACCCATAACCCCAGAGCTGGCATGGATCACATCAGCACCCTCCAACAGCCCATGTCCTTCTGAGACCCATCGCTAAGCTCCGTTTCTAGTGCCTCCCCTCTGGGTGTGGCGTGGTTGGTGGTTGGTTTTTCCAGACCTACTTGGAAACCCTGAAATCCTTACAGGTCTGCTGTGTCAAAATACCCTATACAAATAGGGACACTCAAACCTTCTGTCTCCACGGGACATCAAATAGGTCAGTGTCATCCATTTACTGAAACAAAAACCAGTCAAACCAGTTGTTTGGTATCATGTGGACCAAGTACAAATAAACTAGAAAACAGATGGTGACCAAAAGAGAGGCTGCACATTTGCATAAGCTGCGGTCCCTGTTCTGTACCTCTCATCTGTGAGAGCATGGGCGTGGTAACCACTCTAGGTAGTGGGGGCAGTTTCCCCTGTCAAGGTTATGATGGTTTTCAACCAAAGAAGCCCATCAAAGCCTTGAGAATGCTTGCACGGTAAGAAAAGATTTTCTCTGTGTGATCACCTGGGAAGCAATTGTCAATTTCTTCTTCTTTGTCCCAGATTTAGAGCCTAAAAGGGGACCCTTGGTTTGATATTTTATGATGAAAGGACACTAGACAAAGGTCTGTTCTCTGATATGCTAATATGCAAACCCTGGACAGCCAGGAACGTTAACTCAAAGTTTCGCCCACATTCTCTAACTACTGAAAGGGAGCCCTGATTCTCAGGGCCTTACTGTCCATCAGTGGCCTTGGTCTTTCGTCTGCCTCCCTCTTTTCTCTTTCCCCCGCTTAGCACCAGATATCACTTCTCCAAACGATAGAGACGGTTGATAAATTTTCATGTTGTTTCTCTGGAAAAGAATTAGTTATATTTCTCCTTATTTTATATGTAAAAAAGATCTTAATACATACAACTTATCAATATTTCCTACTGGCTTGCTCTTCTTGCATACTGTTTATAAAACAGTTATTGTGTTCCAAAAGGCAACACTATCCCTAATCATAAATTTACCTTAATTTAATTTATTCATCCCGTATTTATTTTACAGGATTTTTTAAAATTGTATCTAGCTTGAGGCTCGTCTTCCAAATCTCCATATTCTAAACACATGTCCAACTGCCTACAGCGAATATTACATATACTCCCCCCGTCATTTTGAGCTATCTCTTTTATAAAGAAAATCTTTCCCAAAATACAAAATAGCATTACCACAATGTTTAAATCTACTGATTTGGAACTAGCCTGAAATTGTTATTCAAAGAGACTGCACAGATTGGGCCTTAACCTTCTCATATTTACAGTGCTCAGATCCACTATAATTTAGAGGCCGTCTCTAAGGTCCTATGCTGCTCAGACTTTGTTCTTGATCATTCTCATGTGCCAAAGGCAGCAGGAATCTGGCCCCGGGTGGGAAGAACCAGAGACCAGAGAACTCATGAAACTGAGAGAGGGGATTGGAAGTGTAGCAAAATGGAAGCTGTTTCAGATCCAGATAAGAGATGTCCAGGGTGAGCACCAGCTGTGGAGAGATGCTGCTTCATTAGCTGCTCCTCACAGCCACAAATATAACCAAACACACACACACACACGCACACACACACCCCATACACACACACACACAGAGTTGGCTCTGACCCTTCCTCCTTAGTTTCCAGGCTTGGGTCTGGATTTGGAAACTGCTAAGGAGGTAGGAGTTGGGGGGAGACCACTAAATTAGAAAACAAAGCTGTGCTTTGTAAACGGGGGTCCCTTGGAATCTCCCAAGATGTCTTTTTAGGCCTGATCTGGTTTTCTGTTGTACATGGGGAGGAAGATCGGGGCCGAGGCCCGGGGGTGAGGCCTCAAGGAAGAAATTCCTCGAGAGGGCAGAAAGCAAGGCGGCGAAGGGGCAGAGGGTAGAGAGCCAGTGTGTACACCCAGGACCCGAGGGTGGGAAGGATCTCTCGGGTTCTGCTCTAGGCTGGGCTGTGCTTTCCTAAACTCAGAGAGTCACCCTGGACCCAAAGGGAAGTCACTGCCTGGACTGGCGAGAACGGACCGTGGCGCTGCGGATGAGCGACGGCTGAACCCCACACTCTGCGTGCAGGGGCAGACGGCATCCCCTCTCCGCAGTCACAGCCAGGGACATTCCACAAATGACCCTTTCTCTGAGAGCTTTTTAACACTCGGCCTCTCAAAGCTTAAACTGTCCACCCTTCAATTTCTAAAAGTCGATCTCATTTGAGCATTTTATAAAAGGTCAAGAAGTTTTGCCACCTACATCAGAGACATATAGCTTTTCTTCCCTCCTCTTCCTTTTGAAATGATAGCCAAACCCCAGTGGTTTTGTTGCCTGGGAGAACACTGTGCCACACGCAACATCTGTAAGCAGTTAATTTTCCAAATGGGAGATGGTCACCACAGATGCAGACCTTTTCAAAATAAACACTAGAAAAATATTACTCCAGCAAAAATGCAAGCTTAGAATCCATGGGAGGGGGTGCGGGGTAGCCGGTGCTGGGACAGGAACCGGTTTGCACAGAGAAAAGCTGCATCCTTGCCAGCCCAACGTGCAAGAGCAAGAGACCTGGAACCGCAGAACTGAAGCGCGAAAAAGGATCTTTGGGGGTGGGAATGTATTCCCGGCTCTGCACAGGTGGGGAAATTAAGGCCTGCGGGCAGGGAGTGAGTGCTTACCTGGGTCAGGACTGAAACTCAGGCCAACAGCTTTTAGCACTATAATATGCCTCATTTTCATTTGAATATTTTTAGGGTTGTTTTTTCCTGTTTAAGAAAATAAAAGGCCTCAAACTCCTCACTCGTGTCCTTAGGCCCATTTGGGGTGGGAGGGAACTCCCATCCTGGCCTCCTGAAAGTGGATGCTTCCTCCTCCCGCCCCCAACACACACACCCCTCACCACACTCTGCAGCTGCACCGCAAGGACCTCGCAGAGGCCCAGGCTGGATGGGACTGGTGGAGGCGGAAGATGCAGGTCTCCACTTGGGCAGCTGTTTCTTCTCCACCTTATGGAAGGAGGTGGCCAAGCTTGAAGGCCCTGTGCTCTGAGACGGAAGAAAGCCAGGTCACGGTGACCAGCACGAGTTGGAGGGAACTGGGGGCAGGGCAGGCTGGAGAGGCAACTGCACTCCACTCGCAGCCTTCCCCGCCCATCCCTTTCCTGCCCCGTGGTGGGTATGGTGCCTCTGAACAGAAGTAAAAGGAGGCAGGGAGTGAATCCCCAGCGAGAGCCCGGCACCGACTGGGCATTCAGGCCGTTGTAGTCGTTTAGGGCTGGAGTGGAATGGAGGACGTCTGAAAGAAAGGTGGTGCTCTGAAAGGCGTGTATTGCCCCAGCCGCGTGAGCCCCTGGATGGTGCTCATGTGTCACGCTTCATCAGCCTTATTGTTGTTAGTTTACCCACCTCGGCCCTTACAGGATGGTTTTCTGCAGCAAGGGTTCAAAAAACAAAAGCGGAGTTCAGCCAGACGGACAGAAGGGAATAAATAAAATAAAAGGATAGAAGGAAAGAACAGTGGGCAGGCGGGCATAGGGAGTGGGGGACCCCAGGGAGAGAAGGTCAGACCTGGGAAAGAAGTGGAGAGCCTGGACAGGATGACCACCAGGGGGCGCTACTGCCCCACTATCGTCCTGGGACCAGCAGAGAGACTCAAGTGGGTTTTCAGAACCTCAAGTGGGCTTCACTGCCTCCCCCACCCCAATCTAACCCCCAGGCTCTTCTGAAGGCTTTCAGATCTCCCCCGTTGGGCCCCTAAGGGTTGTCTCGGAGGACTCGAAAAAGGCCGTCCCCCTGTGAGCTTTTTCCTGAGAAACAGGGTGGAGGCACTGGATCCTGGTGAGGAGCGAAGAGGCCTCTGGGATTTGCACCCCAACTCTGCCCCCCATATTTGAGGCCGGGCACCCTTGTGTAGAGGGGAAGGTGTGGGGGGTAGGAAGGCATCTCTGCCCACAGGTTTCAGGTGGGTTTGGCTCAGTCCGAGGGCCTGGCTGGCAGCGGGGGGTCCGCTCTACAAGCTCTGAAGCTGCTTTCCCAGGACACCCGGCAGAATGTGCTCACCCTGGGTCTCCCTGTCAAAAGGCAGCCTCAGAGAGGACCGAAAGGGTAAGCCGTAGCGTCGGGAGTCCGCCTGCTGTGAACCCCGGAGGGCAGATGGAGGGATACCCTGTGGCCAGCGGTGGCTGGGACTTGCACTTAGGAGCACAGAACCTGAGCACAGGCCTTGCATGGTCTTAGGGCCATTTGCGGTCACCCCGTTCCTCTCTGTCTGAGACCCAGCACCTGTTGTCTAGAATCAGAACATACTCGCCTCTGGGCAGACACCCTGACAAATTCTATATCCTCCTCGGCTTCTCTGTTTTCAGTCTGCTCCTCAGACACCAAAAGCTCCCATCTCTACAACCTTCCTCATATTACTTTTTCCAAGATGATGGCTTAGCAGATATTAGTTACAGTTCAAGTCTACTGAGGCCTCTCAAGAAGATTTTAGGGAGACCTGGGCCTCCCAAGTCTGAATCACATCTCAGGATAGTCCTTCTACAAATTCAGACAGTCTTTCAAAAGGTATTTATTGGTCTTCTCTTGCTTTTCCAGGGGCATAAAAGAGGCAGGCTCAGGAGCCAGGTGCGTTGGGACTCTGGGCTAATTGTTCCAGCCTCTGAGGCCACTTCTGGGAAGGCGCCGAGCCATGTAAGGAAAGCTCTGGCATGGTTCTTTCAGGTGACCACTGAGAGTCCGGCCCTGCTGAGACGAGAAGAGACACCAGCAGTATCGGGGCATGGGTGGGACCCTGAGCTGTCTATCCTCAGCAGGACCCTGCCCAGCAGGGTGCTGCACTGGGGAGGTCCCCAGCCTCAAACCAGGGCTCAAGGAAGATGAGCTGGGTTGGAATACTAGCCAAGACTATGGAAGGACTGTGGATTCGTGAACTGCAGCTTATACCATTGGGGGAGGGGATGGATGGGAACTTCTGACCCACCCTATCTTCATTTGGATTTGAGCAAAGGAGGCTTGAGAGCAAGAGGAAGGCACCCAGGAGCCTGCGAGTCGTGCCTAAGCCTCTGGATCCCACATCTGAGGAACATGACTTACTATCAGCTTTGAGCGGTGGTAGCACCGTCGCCTCTGAGGTTTAACCAAGACACGATTGTTACTGATTGAAAACATGAGACTGAATTCCAGCCCCTCCTCCCTCCAGTGGCAGGCTGAGGCCCCACATCCATTTCCTGCCTTGGTCCGAATTGTCTGGGGAATGGGCAAGCCTGCCGGTGGCTCCCGCCTGGGGAGGCTGAGGAGAATAAAGCCAGAGACGGAGGGGTTCCCAAGGGAATGAGGCCTGGACATGAAGAGTCGACGTCCCCTCCCATCTCATCCAGGTACTTCTAGAGCCCCAGCCACGGGCCTAGTGAGGGCCAGGGCGGGGGCGGGGCGGGGAGGGGCGCGGAGACTGGGGAGGTCACTGAGTGAGCCCATCTTGCGGCCGCGATGCCGCGATGCTCTGAGGACGGCCCTGCTCCCCAGCCATTTCCCACAGGAAGGAAGACAGGCTGGTTCCTTCACCGCCACGACCCCCTGGCCCTGAAGATGCTCGGCTCTGCAGCTAGAGAAAAATCAAAGACACACAGAGTATCATCAGAGGGATCCTAGCAAAGGCCAGGTTTAACCAAAGCCCCCACATTTTACAGTCGGGGCTCAGATAGCTAAAGCAGCCTCGCAGAGCCAGGGCTCATCTGCGACTCTTGACTCCCGACTCCTGAGTGCTTCCTTTCTGACACCAGAATTCTTCCAGAAAGGCTTTGAAAGGCATCAAGAAATAAGCAACTCTGGTCAAAGTATAAAAAAACAGCTTCAAAATTGTGACAGATGAGTGATCAAAATGGCCCTTTGCAAATAAACACCCGACCCCAGCATTGCATTTGCAGGGTCCTGAGGGCACCCACACTTTTCTGCTTCCTCCCCAGTCTCCCTCTCTGGGAAATGAAGCCACATCCCTACCACAGCAGGATGCGTGAGGTGACCCTGGAAAGACATACCCACCAACCCTGAAGTCACTTCTCCAGCTCACATGCAGGAATAAGGAAGTAGAAAAGGCCCCCAAAACAGCCAGTGTAGACGTCACAGAATCCAGGTTCCAAAGTTCAGGCCATTTGCTCACTGAAAAGCCCCTTAGACTCATTCAGATCCTTTTAACTCTTGTTTCGCAAATAGTCCTAATAAACTTACCTGTCAGGTTTTTGTTTTCATTGGGGTTATTACTAAATTTTTTGATCTATGGAATATCAGAAGAAGCCAATGAATTAGAAGAAAGGGTTTGAACTGCTAATGATAGACATACTGAGAATTGCAGAAGTGATCGTTGTAATGCCCGGGTAGTAAAAACACACAAATAGAAGAAGTCTCAAAAGCATTGAAACCTGGAATCATTTTAGCGTAAGACTAAATAGCCATGCATGTCTCCATGGACCTGAATGTATTATTGTGTGCCTGAATCACACATACAAAAAAGGAGTTCTTCAACCCATCTTTTGATTCCAAGAATAATGGCCCAGCTGCACCCAGTTCAAAGGACTCCTATAAGTCCATACGTCATTTTCAATGTCAAAAATGAGACACCCCTCCCTGCTCAGGAACCAGGCCCCCGTGTTAGCACTTCCTCTTCAGATGCACTTAACATGCAACAGACAGATGCACTCAGCATTTCCACCCCTTTAGCAGACAAGAATATGACTGTAAATTGGCATAAGGATTCTTCAGAGATGGTACACAGAAACAGAGCAAGCAGGATATTGGAGGAATGTCTAAAGCCCTTGAGAACAAGCAGTATTCAAGCTCCCAGAAGCAGCTTGGAAGCTTCTATTTATCTTCAAGTAATCGACATGCTCCAGATAATCTTTCTTTTCTGTTTATTAAAGGCCCTGAGAGCCCCTCTAGGCCACCGTTGAAGGATTGGATGAATGGATGGATGGGTAGTAAATAAATAAAACTGGTGAAATAACTGGAGGTATTTGAAAAAAACAAATGAGCTTTCTTTAAATACAGTCCCCTGCAGACTTTCACTGATTCACACATTTCTCCCAATGAATCTGTATCAGTAAGGCCTGAAAGTATTCATATTTATATGCTTTAGATCATTTTTTTTCTGCTTGTATCCTA